>JAVSBS010006580.1:0-30000 GCA_033124195.1 Coracias cyanogaster | reverse complement strand
AAAGATGTCATCATTTAAGAAGATTGGGCTAGTTTCCAAGAAGTTACCAGGACAGAAACGTATCCCCAAATTCTCCAGTTTGACTTGCGGATAGCTCGAATGCCTCCCCTATGGCAGAGTATCAAAAAGTGGCAGTAAATGACACTCACTCTAGTCTATGAAGACGAAAATGCCTAGAAATGTGACTGGTGGGCAGTACCGCTTTCTTTCTGAGCCAGGAGGCAGCTCTGCTGAGGAGGAGGAGGCGGAAAGGCAAATTTTGCTGCTCTGGCTGTAGAGGAGCTGGGTGTTTTTTGGAAGCCAGAGGCAGGCTCCTTTGTGTGTGCTGGGATTTCTCCAGCAGGTGGAGATCGCAAAACAGTATTGTGTGCTGAACCAGAATACTTTCCAAAACAAAGCAAAACTGAAAAATTCTAGCCATTCCAGAAAAAAAAAGTTTAAAGAAGGTGGCTAGGGAAAAAGCACCCACGGAAACTGTCATTTTTCCAACAGCTACTTAAGCATTCCCTTCCTAGGCAAGTGAAGGCATACCTTTTGCTAGTAGAGAGATACATTGTGTGGAGGAATGAATATTTCTTTTTTTCCCCTTCTTTTTTTTTTTTTACATAGGGTGTAGTGGGCTAATGGAAGCATATAATTACCGTGTTAGTATTAGGGAGCAATATAGCTGCAATAAATTAAGACTGCTTTGCAATTAGAATGATGAACACAGCTGTGGAGACAAATGGCATATGTGCTAATTAAATAATTTGTCACTTGACTGTTAAGCAAACAATACAGCCTCTTTACATTACAAACTACCATCTCTAGGATGGCGTGATGGCCTATTAACGAAATGGAACGAACAGATTGCATTGCCATGTTTGGCTGATAGCAACTGCAAACGCAGGGTAAAGGTGGCATATTAAAGAAACTAACATTAGTTTTTAAAATATCGCAGACGTTTATGTTAGAGAGTGGCAGAGTTCCTGGAAATAATCCTGTTAATGCACATATAGCTACAGTACCTAATGATTCATTATCAGCAAGCGCTGGCCTTTTGTTTCACATTAAATGAACTGGGCATTCGCCATCCAGTGAATGTCAGCTAATAGTAGAAAGTAATGACAGGATGTGGTTGTATGAGCCCCTTTCATCCCGGGAGCTCTCAAAAGCCATTTGCAAATGTTTATAGGGGCAGGTTTTCAAAAGGGGTTCTGCATGTACCAGCCCTCCAAGTGGGTGAGCAAACCTGCACTGGGAACATCCAGGAGGAATGACTCCATCCCCTGGTATGCTGGCTCCTACTCCTGAAAAGAGAGAAAGAGATTCTTTAATCTGCCTTTCCACCTGTCCTGGTATCCCTGTGGCCTGATGCCACAGCACCATGTTTACCTGTCCTCCTGGGAGAAAACTGCTTTCCATTTTTTCCCCCTTCTACAAAAACCTGGCATCCAAGATGGGGAGATTTTCAGCCACCCACTGCAGTGCATCTCCTCTGCCGCAGAGGCCAGCAAGCTCACTGTAAACCAGTTTCTTGCTGTTTATGTTGCCTTTATGTAAAGCAGTGAGTCGGGGTCAAGAGTCTGGCCCCATTTCTGAGGGCACAGCAGTTTGGCCACTCAGCTGGGTTTGGGAGAGTAGAGGTGTTAGGCAGCCCCTCCTGCAACCAGGCGAAGCAACTCCCTCCATGGCTCCTGCCCTCAGATGCATCTGCTCTCACTCTGTCTAATACAGATGCAGAATAAAATAAAATTAAAAATAAAAATTATTTATGTTTTTTAAAAAGTCAATCAATAAACAAACCATGACCAAGGCAACAAAACTGCAACCAGCACCTCTGTGGCAGGGCTCTCCTCCTTGGAGGAGAGGTGAATGGCCTGCACATAACAGATGTTTCCCATGTCCCTGAAAGCTGTACTCAAAAGTGCTTAGTTACTATGGTGCTAGAGGTGGTATTACAATTTACACAGGCTAAAAACAGTGATCTGTGAAAGTGGGCAACTTCATTTGTCTTCGAAAGCCCCCAAGTAGCTCAGTATCTGCACGTTCTTCTTCTCAGGCAGGAATGCTTCTTCTGTAGAGATTTTGGGTTCATGCAATTGCGTATTGTTTTGCTGACATACTGTAAGCCAAACCAGGTTTACTCAACGTCCACCATGAAAACTGCCCCAAAATCATGATCAAGAGAAAAAACAAGGAAGACACCAAGGTCTCAAGAGAGCTAAATGCCCAAAGAGGGGAAAACAATCATATTTAAAAGACTTCTACAAGAGAAAACATATATAGTACTATTAGGGAATTATAATAATTATTATATTAATAATTCATCTAATACATCATTAAAAAGGGACCAAATCCCCTAGGTGGAGTTTTCACACAGGGAGAATTTTTCTGGCACGTGAGTTTACTAGGGCATCTGATGTGGAAACCTTCGGTTTGCAAGCTCCTCCTTGCTCGAAGTGTCCTGCTGCAGGGGCTGAGCCCCGGGGACCACCTGCCTTGCCAGGACAGGCTGCTGAAATGGCTTTGGGCTTGGTGCTCATCACTGTCCTGTTATTTATAAACTGCGAAGTGGAGAAATTAAGTCAGAAGCCAAACTGATCCTCTGCATCACCTCTTCTTCTGAGAAGGAAACACAGTGAATTTGAGAGCTGTTCTGTAAAGACAGACATGGAGACTGGACATGACTTTTTGAAATGAGGATAAAGAGATGCAATAGTTTTGCCTGTTTGTTTGTCCTGTGATGAGATTTGGCACTACCAGTATTTTAGGAACACACAAAAAGATCAGCGAGATTTGTTTTTTTATTCTGTCACTCTGTAGTACAATGTACCACCACCCAATTTTACAACCTGCCTGCAGGGATTTTGTTATGATGGTACAGGTTCAGTAATAAGATTTCTGGGCATAAAATCCCACAAGTTCACTATGTTTCTTCTGCATGATTCATTTGTTTGTTCTTCAGCTAATTGCAACAGGTGAGTGAACCCTTGTAGTGCCTTCCTGCGATAGTGAACATTTTAAAGAACAAAATAAAGTGAGTGCTGGTGGAAGCATAATTAGCATCACCACTACTGAGGTTTACATAGAAGTCCCCCGTGGCATTTAGATGCATCAGTACTGGGGACTTGCTGGCTGCTGGATTTGCTGGGCTCAGAGAGTTCAGCTGGTGGGGCACAAATCATACCAGCTGCTTTTTCCAGGTTGGGTGGAGACTTGCAATCCTACCGTCAGTAGTCTGCTTTATTTTTTCATCTGAGGTAAAGGCACGGAGCTTGATTATACTTAGTGAAGTTCTCCTGGTTCCCAGAACCACAGGACATAACCTTTCTTTGATGCCTCCTGTCACCTTTGGAACTGGCCAGATCAAAGCTAGCTCTGACTTTTCATTCCTGCTCCTGACATGGGAACATGGGCACTGCTGCAGGAATGGTGTGAGCTGTGCTCATGCCAACTCCTCCAAGGAAGGAAATGGGTGAAAGGCAAAACCAAGAAGAAACCCCATGCCTTGGCTTGCAAGATATTTTAATACTTATCCTGTTACACCCAGCATTGAAGCTGTGTATTCCCACAGGGCAGAGACTGAGGAAGAGACAGGAATCAGTGTTATTCCTCAGATCAGGGACTGGCCACAACACTTCTCCAAAGTGGGTACCTGGCTCCTCTGCTGACAGCATCTCTGGCTCCCTGAGAGAGTAGCTGGGATTTCATCCTCCCAAATACCCCTGGCCAGCCCCGGGGCCCAGGGTATCAGCCAGGGACAAGGAGGCCGTGTGGCTCTGTGTGTTGATGGCACCAGGAGAGCAGAAGTTGTAAGCACTTGGTGACAATTTTGGAAAACCACCCTGGGGACAGTGGCAGAAACAGTGGCATGCAGTGGCTGTGATGCCAGGTCAGGCTTCAGCTTGTGACATAAAGGTTTTAGGTTGTGCCGTTCACTTTAAAACTACAGGTCAAAGTTTTCTGCTCACCCAGTGTTTAATACTTTCTGCATCGCTAACCACAGCTGGCCATTTTTCTAGTGGCATTAATTGTCAGTTATATTCTTCTTCTAATCACCAAGACCATGTCTGTGCCCTTCCACCCCTTCTGTCGTCTGAAGTCATCTCACAGAGTCATGTGTGCTGGGCTATGGGAAGTCCTAGGTACACCCAGTGGAGATGCTCATCGGCTGAAGTTACTCAGGTGAGTCACTGGAGTAAAAGTAGAGTATTAGTGAAATTTGGCTCTTCTTTATTTAAGATGGAATGATTACAAGATAAATAGAGCAATTAAATACGCATGTACATAAAATACCATCTATTTATTGTATATGTCTACTCCACCACAGTTTTTTACATGGTGTCCAAGTAAGGCAGAGATCGAAATCCTGGCAGTACGGCATCTGTGGTAAAATTCCTGCTGACTTGCATAAAATCACGTCATCCATTGTTTCCACTGAGAATCAAAGCATAGATTGAGAAAACAACAGCATTTAGACCATCTGGAGACAACAAATCAGACTTGCTACCTAACTGAGTGGCTCTCCTGAGCATCTTGCAGAAGCAGAAGGAGAGAGAGGCTGGTGGCCAGCATGGTGGCTGGGACTACACATGCAGAGGGGGAAAGTAGCCCTTATAAAGACATTTTCTGATTATTATTTTGGGAGACCTTCTTCTGTTAATCCCCAGTCAATCTGCATGCTAATAGAGGTCATTTACCGAAGCAGAATACTGGGGAAAGCTTTGCATAATAAGAAAGTTAGTTTGATTCGATACTAAAACTTTTCAACTGTTCAATCAAAGCCAAAGCTGAATTTCTGGGGGAAAAAAAACGGTATTGAATGCAGAAGTGAATCTGGACACAGTTTAAGCAAGCTCTTTTTGATCAATTAGACCTTTCTGTGATGTCATCTTTATTACTTATTCTAATGAGATGGGTGTTGTAAAAAGGATTGGGGAGTGAAATCCATTGATAATCTCCTTAGCACTGTGGATAATATACAAGGTTTCTCCCCCTCATTGAGAGCTCTAAGCTGTTCTAATATACTTTAAGACTTCTCAGTATCTCCTTATTCTTAAAGGAAGATGATTTTCTTTTCTATGATGGGGTATAGATTTGTTCACTCTCTCTGAATAATTCGGTTAGAGATTTACAGCTGCACTTAGTCATTTTTATTCACTGCTGTACTTTTTGTGCACAAAAGCCATGGTTTAACCCCAGATAAATGCTATCTGCTGCTGGGCTTTTGGAGTGTACTAAAGATGTAGAACTAGTGCAGCTGCAAACTTCCTTCTCAAGCCTCAGAGCTATATTAAACTAATTTAAGTACCTAAGCAAATATGCTGAATCTCTTGCACAGAGGAGCATTTAGAAGGAGAATGGAAATTCTGGTTAAGTATTTGCACAGCACTTCCCTGGTTTAAAACAAGTATTCAAGATTGTAATCAAGTTGTGCTAGCCAACACTCAAATATCTCTTTATTTTAAAAGATGCATAATGAAGCGATAAAAACATTTAAAGAAGCAAATTAATGACACTTGGATTAGGGTGTCTTTACTCTTCATGTTGACATCAGATCTTCCTGTGTGTAAACAGGAAAGAGAAACCTAGCATGTTTTCCAAACCAACTAGAAAATGTCAGGCAAAATAATACAGGCTCGTATGAAATAAAGAGAAGTAACTTTCTGAATGACTGAAGTACATTTAAATTGATTACTTGGATACAAGAAAGAGAGAAAGAAAGAAAGAGAGATAGAAAGAGGGGAAAAAAAAGAGAAAGAGAGAAAGAGAAAGAAAGAGAAAGAGAGAAAGAAAGAAAGAGAGAAATGAGAGAAAGAAAGAAACAGAGAAAGAAAGAAAGAGAAAGAGAGAAAGAAAGAAAGAGAGAAAGAGAGAGAGAAAGAAAGAAAGAGAGAAAGAGAGAAATAAAGAGAGAAAGAGAGAAAGAGAGAAAGAAAGAAAGAGAAAGGAAGAGGAAGAAAGGAAGAAAGAAAAAGGGAGAAAGGGAAAAAGGGAGAAAGAGAGAAAGAGAGAAAGAAAGAATGAGAAAGAGAGAGAGAAAGAAAGAAAAAGAAAAAAGAGAGAAGGAAAGAGAGAAAGAAAGAAAGAAAAAAGAAAGAGAGAAAGAAAGAAAGAGAGAAAGAAAGAAATAAGAAAGAAAGAAAGAAAAAAACCAGAAAGAATAACAGGAAGAAAGAAAGGAAGAAAAGAGAGACATAAAGACATAAAAATCAGCATAATACACACTCCCTCTCTTCCTTTTATCATCCTTATGAGTATATGTTCAGAGGTTTTAGCTTAAGCTTTCAGTATCAACTGTTCTTGCTTTCTCCTCTGTACTCTTCCACGTCATTTTGTTGTGCTGATTTTGAGCTTTGGTGAAAGATCATCCTCTTTCTTTGAAACCTTTCTGGAAACAACACATAAAAATATAATTTTAAAAAAAAACCTTCCTACCTTAGGAATTTTAAGCCTCAGACTTGCAGAGAGACAGGCACATGCTTCCATCCTGCAAGTTCTGTGTGCAGGCCCATTGGCTTGCATAACTGAAAATCAAAATGATGGATGTTTGATGTGCAACCAGCAGTTGCTGGGATTGGGAATAGGCACTTGCCTGAGCAGAAGGCATTAAAGATACTACAGGGTGCCTTCCAGAAAGAGATTAAAGATGATTCAAAAGATAAATTAAAAAAAAAAAAAGTAAAAAATCCAAATATAATACAAGAAGATTCAGGGGGTTTTTGTTCGTTTCTGAGCTTACAGTTTCTTCCTTTTGACAGAAATCAATTTTCTTTCCAAAGGGAAAGAATTCAAATGTTTCTTAAGAAACAGGAATAGAGACATAAATGGGCTTGGCAAAAAGAAATACAAAATGAAGGCTTGATCAAATGTTCTTTATCTGTGCAGAACTGATCATCTTTTCCCACTGAAAGAAACAGAGCATGCAGAGAAACCACAGCTATGTGCAATATCAAAATAATCCCAAAGGATACCTGTTAGCTGGGCGGGGATGTGAAAACTCCTCATAGTTAAATGCATCTGCCATTGAGATAAATAGCTCCAGCTCCAGCGATTCCCACAGCCTGTGCTGATTTTGGCACTAAGGACCAACGCCCATGTGCGACCACCCCAGAGAAAGAGTGCCTGCAGCAAAGCACCCCACTCCTCACAGAATCCTGGGGTAGAGGGGAGAGTGGGCATCTGCTGCCAAGTACAGGACAAGGGCCTTGGGGACCTAGGGCAATAAGCAAGCAGCACATAAAAGGACAGGCCTTCAGGATTCTTGTGGAAGAAGGGGAAGCTGGAGGAGCTGGTGTGAAGCTGGGCAGGTTACGCGTCTCCTTACTGACCAACAGAGATGTTGGTGGAGAGGCAGAACAGCTTTGCATGCCACATCGTCACATGTCCATAAAAGTACCTTGTCCTTTTGCATACTGTTCAGAAAGGAAACCAGAGGATGGGGAGATATCCAATCTCCATCCTATGGAAAGGAGCATTTAAAAGGTAAAACATGGAAACCATGTGGGAAGACAACTGCACAAATGACTTCAGAAAGGAGGAGGAGGTAGGATATAATTAGAAGCATTTTAGAAGCTGAGTGCACAGCTTAATTCAGTGAGGAGAGCTACTGAGGAAAAGTATAGTGCTGGGAAAGTTCAGCAACATAAAAGCAGTGGTCTTTCCAGATACTTGACATTTTCCCTGAATTTTGCTCCTTTATTAGGCTTCGTC
The DNA here is from genome assembly GCA_033124195.1 of Coracias cyanogaster. Lineage (NCBI taxonomy): Eukaryota > Metazoa > Chordata > Aves > Coraciiformes > Coraciidae > Coracias > Coracias cyanogaster. Next base: position 22,305 of record JAVSBS010006580.1, on the reverse strand, counting down.
ATGGATCAGGCTCACATAGCTCTGATACATTCCTTCAACCTGGAGATCTTCGAGGACTCCAGAGAGGCTTCTTCTCTGCATGGAAACCACCCAGCACATCAAGGTGCCACCACAAACAGTGAAACAACGATGAAAAAAGAACAGCCTGCAACAAAGCAGAAGGATTTTGTGGGAAAAAAGAGCAAAGGAAACTCTAATGCTATGTCTAGAACACATGGACAAACATACATTCAGTTCTTAAAGAGGGTGAATGAAGCCAAACCTGCAAGAAGGCACCTGTCAGAAGGTGACACCAGCCAAAAGCAGAAATTGCACATAATTTCATGATGGGTCTTTAAGAGCTCAATTAGGGGAACAAAAAGCTCACATTTCTAAGGTGGTATTGTAAAGCCATTGCTACACATAACTAACCCAACACTATGCAAACCAGCCAGCTGGGGAAATCTTGATGACGGTCCCATGGTAGGTGGCTGCTGACACAGCTTGGCCAGGGAGGTGACTCTGCCTGCCCCCTCCTGGAGTGTACCCTCGCATGCTGGGAGGAGATGGATGAGAAGACTGAGCTCTTCTGGCTCATCACTGAGAGGGAGCTATCACACGATGACAGGTCTCATATCTTCTCCCAGACACTGCCTCGGTCCCGTCTTGGGGAGCCGAGTCCTATGCCTCTGGTGGAAGAGCAGGGACAACCCGGCCCGGCGCAACGGGGACCCTCCCCCTGCCACTGCAGCTCCGGCTCCCTCCAGAGAGCACAGACGACAAGCCAGGTGGGCTCTCCCGAGGGCCCGCCATCACCGTCTCATTTGCATCCGGCGTTTGGCAGGGAAGCCGAGCAACACACAGTGCACAGGGATGACACAGTGTCCTGACCCTGTCTTACACAAATGTCAAGCTGTCCCAGTTTGTACCCCCTGCAGCTTGACAGGACTTGCTTTCCCTCCTCCAGTGAGACATTTAACAGGGAGAAATGCAGCTCCTTGGCCAGCCAGACATGGTCATAACCAGGCTGTTTGCTTTTTCTATTCAGATCCCTGGGGGCATATTTCCTCTGCCCTCTCTCACCAGTGATTAGGGTCAGTCAGAAGTGAAGGCTGTGGGGACATCAGCATAGGGGTAAACACAGCAATACTGGTGTGAGGTCTACATCCTTCTCCCAGCCTGGGTACCTAAGCAAGAGAACATGGCACTGGAGATGTCTCCAGGCCCCATGGACCTGCCATGAGACCTGTTTCCCTTGGCTTTGTGTGGGGCCATGTGCTTTGGCTTCCTACTCAGTCATGTAGGAAAGGTTTTTTTGTATTGTTGCAGGCAGATGCACATGGGCCAGCCCAGTATTTTGTTCCTGAAAGGTCTTCAAGAGTGGCTCCCAGGAGATTTCCATGACTGGGCTGAAGTCAAAGGCCATCCTTCCTCTGACGAGCCTAGGATGCTCACCAGTGCCAGGTCTGGTCATAGCCAGCAGCACCAAGGCAGGACATATCTTTGCTGGTCTCCATTGCCACATTCAGTCCTGCAGCAGAAGTCCCCTGTGTCCACGTGCACAGACTGCCTTGCATCTGCCCAGCCATGCTGCCAGCCCTGGACAATGCTCCCACAGTTGTTCCTTGCTGCACAGGCAACTCGTACAAGAGCAACAAAACTGCCAATTAATGAAGAGTTGTCAGATGTTGCCAGGGCTTATAGGCCCAGTCGGTGACACAACTGTCACCACGGTGGACAGTAAGACAAGGCAAGAGCTCTCAATCAGTTTAGGGGCTTAAAAGCAGTGACTCACCAACAGACAACCATTTATTTTTATCATTGACCAATAATTATAGTATTGTCCGCTGGATATAAATGCTACACTGTTTCATGACAGTGGCTTTGCCTTGTCCTCTTTCCAAATGATTTCTATCAAATGAAGAAGATAAATCCAACGGCGAGCATTTCTGGTGTTGGACTTGCAAAATGTGTGAGGCAGCCCCAGAAGTAAAACCTGACTTAGGGAGAATGAGCCAAATCCTGGGACGTTCCCCAGCCAGAGTCCCCATGACGCCAACTTGAGACACGCATGGTTTTTCAAAGAGGCTGTAGTCCTTGTGGCAATCCTGACATCCTCTCTATGTCCACTGAGCTGGTACAGCCAGACTGAAATTTAATTAGTGGGAATGATTTCTCTTACCTGTAAAACAAGAGAGAAGGAGCCATCCCTGCATGTCAAGCAAGGAGCTCCATCCAGACTTCCACCTGTGCTCAAACACCCCTGCACTCCAGTAAGAGCTTTGCCTTAATGACCATGGTGGGTGAGCACCCTCTGGCCAGTCCCGGTAAACTTTGGCAGGTGTTTTGGAGGTACCTACATAGCAAGTGGTCAGTGCTGCTCTTTAAGAAGTTGGCTGACACCTCTGCAAGGAGTCCAACTGCATCTAGAATAAAGAAGTGAAGGGATAGAGCAAAAAGTCTGGTAAGTCAGGCTCAATTTTCACTCGTTTCATATTAAGTATATATTTTGGGTGCAGTGAAGTTTGTTTACATGTGCTTCTATAGGAAATTATAGGCAATGTCGGTGCACCTGGCTATGTGCCTGGTCTTAGAGGTGTGGTGGGTGGCTGGAGAGAGTGAACATGGGAGTGGGTATGCTCCCTGTGGTATCTCCCACAGTGGCAGGGATGGCTGCCCAGGACTGCTCAGCCAGGGCAGTGCAAGGATGCCAACCCCACCGACATGATGGTGAGAGAAGCAGCCCTCCTAGGGATGATGGGAAAGTAGAAAGGATGTTGTAGGCCTTGTGCTACCCACCCCAGTATCTGCTTCCATCCCTCCGACCCCTGCCAGCCACAGCCCCCCAGGCCATGGAAACTCCCCGACCATGCCTGGCATTGCCAACAGCTGCCCAAGGCCAACCTGCCAGCAGATCCCAGGAAGTGCCGTCTTTCAGGAATGACCAGATATGAAGGCTCCATTATATGGAAAACACTGATCTCCTGCATCTGCCAAACCCAACACATTTCCTCCACCTCTCCCCAACACCCCTCCCCACTGTTAGGGACCCTTGTGGCTTTTTCAATAGTTGTTTTCTTTCTGCTTAAAACAGGGCTGCTTCTCTGCAGGGAGAAAGGCCCTGTTTGTGGGGTGCAGCTGCATTTCAAAGGTACATTGTTGGTGAGTTATGAATTTGCATGCCTTTACTAATGTGTGGAAACAGGAGAATTCTTTCGCTTTTTAATCGAAATTGATGTTATTCCTCTGCCAGTGGTACCCAAGGAACTGTTTTGTTCCATTTCCTCTCCTTTCATGCAGCCCTATTTATGTTTAGATCTGGTTTGCTGCCACTAAGAATCATTGTCATTACCACCAGTGTCTAAGGGCCGGCCAAGTCCAGCAGCTGTGTGTTTAATGCCTACCCTCGCTAAGGTTTATTTCCTTGACAACATGGTCTTGTTTGAAGCAACTTTCCTCCCTTTAAGAAGAAAGAAAGAAAGAAAAAGTCCCTTTCCAGCGTTTCTTTTTTTCCCTTTTTTCCTTCCCCCCTCCCCCCTCTTTTCTTATCTTGAGGATAGGAGTGGGAGTTTTGGGTGTGAATACCGGGTCTACCTCCAGTTATTATTTTGACAGTCCGCATTTCCCCCCACCCAAAAAGCTCACCCCGCTCCTCGCTCGCCCTCTGCATTTAAAATGGAATACCTAGGTGGCCAAACAGGACCCGTTGACCTCTATATCCTGTTCCTTTCTCCGTGCTTTGCTGCCAGTTTCCTCGATACAAGGCGAGAGTGAGAGATAATTAACAAAAAACATGGCCCCCGGACAATGAAACAACTGGCCTTGGCCAGCCAGAAATTTATCCTGGTTTTCTAGGTGAACTTTCTCCCATCAATCTTTCCTTTAACCTCCATGTTAGTGGAAGCAATAGGAACACCCCCTCCCCTCCCCCGAGCAAATGCTTTCTTTTGAGGGGGAACAAAACCCGGGATCGGAGAGGGCTGAGGTAAAATCTGGGTGGTATCGTGCCGCCTCACAATGCTCCCACTGTTCCCTGGGCCGGCGCTGGTGTTTTACAACAGGGGAGGGGAGAGGATGAATGGCACGATGATGTGAAACAATCCTCTCGATTCAGGGCGACAAACCCATCCTCTGTTCCATCAGGAGGGGAACAAAAAAAAGGGGAGAGCGGGCAGGGAAGGAATTAAACCCAAACCAGTTTGTCTAAGAAAAATCTTTCAGATCCTGGGATCTTCTGGGAGATGCTGAGGCAAATCCTGGGATATTATTCCTTTGGCTTTTGGTTATCGACGTGGCTTTGGGGGCCAGCAGAGAAGGGCCAGGAGACGTTTTGTCCAAGGGGAGAAAGTACAATAGCCCCTAAGTGCCAGCATCTCTTGGGCTGCCCCACGCTCGCTCCCTCGTGGGCGCCGAAAACCCCAGCCATCAACAAAAAAAAATGATTGGCGGTGGGGTTGGGAGCATGTGGGACAATGCGGGTCCACTTCAGGTCCCCTTGAGAGGGTATTATGGCAAGGGAAAATATTTGTGCTCTGAAGATGACACTCTCCATTTTGTTAATGGCTCTCATCCGGCGCTGATAATCACACCCACCCCACTCCTGTCAGTTGTCTGCTGGTTCCCATTTAATGGGGCATGCTCAGAGAAAGCATCCCTTTTTCTGCAACCAAGACAATTCCATTGTGTTCACCTACTTGAGAAGAGGGAAAGGTGAATATGAGGGCATTCGGCATTGTAAATTACCAATAAAACACAAAGTGAAAGAGCACCCCTCCAATAAATTAGGAGCCTTTACTCCCATTGGGTCACACGTTGGGAAAGGCACATTCAGGCTTGCAGAAGGAGGATTTTGCCCAGAAAATAATGCAGCTTGATCACTCTTTTGCCTGACTCTATTATCACAAGAAATAAAAGAAAAATGTTGTTTCCTTAAAAAAGCTCTACCAGTTTTATGTTTTGTGCACTGGTAATATGGCGCAACGGTCCAAACAGAGGCATTAACACAGGCTGCTGACAACAGCGAAAAGGCAATGCCATCATTTACTAAATACTAAGAGCTGCTAGGAGTGTCTTTTCTGCAAAATTCCATGTTTTGCTATGCAGGGACCAGTAAAAAGTGCGGTAAGAAATTTAGCATCTCCAGACAAGACATAGCCAGGTCACTGACTTTCACTCTTCCCCAAGGACAAAACAAAAACCTCTTTGAAGAGGTGTGTCATTATCTGGATTTAAAATTGAGCATCTTTGATATGAAGACCTCTTGACGAATAGACACTCAGTATTAAATACATGGGCAATTCAGGGGCATCCCCCTCCCAGCAGCTGACCACTTTATTTTCCACTATCGCTCTTATAAAGCCTATCACAAATAACTTGAGTTGGGCATTATAAAAACCATAAAAGTATAAAACCTGTGATTTTTGTTTAATCTCAAATAGAAGCTGCATGAGGCAGGGAGAAGGGCAGGTGAGCGGGGATCAGGCAGAACAGGAAGAACTCTCCAAAAAGAAAACCCAGTTTGCTCAGGACAAGGGAATTACAGTCCTAGTTAGCATGTCAGATGCCTAGATGGTGTAAATGTGCTTACATTCTTCACACCTGAATTATTTAATTGCATTCACTTCTTTCCTCATGATATCCTCCTTTCTGTGATACTCTGGTTCAGTGGTGCAGTGTTACAGGGAGTACAGAGTATTTCATACACACAGACATGCCAAGGGAGAGATATCACAGCAGTGATACTTGTGTAAAGCTTAAAAATTTAAACTGTTTTTCAGTACTTCACTTGAAAAATTAAAGAACCTATTTTAGATTACAGAATACCATCTTCTGCTGGCAAGGGAAATGTATCAGCTAAATACATCCCTGAATGCTTTTCTGAAAGGTGCTCACATGTCATCTTCATTACTGTAAAGAATAAAATTGGTCTATCGGCTTCATTGGACTTAGGCCAATTTTCAGCTCCAGAGCAGTGATGATAGCATCATCACAATTACATATTTTGGCTGTAGTAGGCACATAATGATCATGTTTTATTAGAACTATCAAATGTTTCCTCAGCACACTAAGTGCTAGCCTTGCTGGTACTGCCATCATGAATTCCTTTGGCTTCCCTTTCTACTCCATGCTTGCCAATCTTAAAAAAAAAAATCTGGACTGCTTTTCTAGTAATGCTCCAAGCAGAGTAAAAATGTTCATCTTCCAGCTGTGGCTCTTCCCTGAAGGCAACTCTGCTTCACTCCCATTTTAGCGGAACAGTTTGCAACCCCTCTGATGGGTGGTTATTTCTGAGAAGGAACCCCAACTAGCAGCCACCACTTTGGCAAACAGTAAGTCCTGAAAGAGGGATTTTCAAGGCTGTGGAGCAGCAGGAGGGCTAGTCTTCTCAAAAAGTTGCTCTGCTTGAACAACACAAAGAAGTAAAGATCAAGAAAAACCCCACAAAAACTCTGTTAAACTGTCAGAGCTTTTCAAAGTCAATAAGTTTTTGTTGATATAAATTACTTTAGGTTGGATTACAGAAGCAGGCTGTATCAATATAGCCACATGGGTGAGAGGCAGCACCACGTCAGTAAAACCAGAGTCAGTACCGCAGACATATTAGAGTCTGTAGCTTGGGCTACAGACTAGTGTAGTGGACACTAACTTGTAGCTAGTGGACACTAACTTTGCTGATTCAAAGGAGGACATGCAACACCTTGATTATTGGTCTACATGTGTGCCCAACTTCAGTTTGCCTTAGTCCACTGCATGTAGGTTTCACAAGCCCCTTTGCTAATCAGCCATACTGTTACTCAGAAAGCTCCTTAAAGCTTTCTGGTCATGACAATAAAGTTTCCTCCCAGCTCCTAGATCAGAATGAGCAACACACAGAAAGCCGTGGGAGGTTTTCTCAGGGAAAGCACCCTCCCTCTTCCTCCATGGTTCAAGGGTGGACAGAAGCCCAGTCTTTTTTGCTGCATGCAGAGAGCAGCCTTAGGATCAGTATCTTGAACTGGTGGCCTGCAGGGAAAAGCCCAAAGAAGAGGACAGCAAGGCTGTGGCAGTGTTGGCTGGAGATGCAGTGTCCTGAGAGATAGAGAGTATTTAGATGATTACCCTGGATGCTCATGTTAAACCCGTGGTTACTTGGTATTTATGCCCTATGGCCAACATCTCACCAACTTGGGAATGGGCACTATGCCACCCTAACAGATGGGCCTGAGTGATTTCAGCTAAGAGACTGGGTATGTTGTTTAGGGAACGGTTCCCAGTCTGGAAACACAGGACCTATAATGTGGTGTCCAGAAAGATAACACTATCAGCTTTGGATCTCATCTGCCCAGTGGTAAGCACAGACTGCCAGTCTTTCTCTCCTCTTTTATTCCCACTGCCCTGCAGAAGTGAATGTTGTTATTGCACCCTGCAGAGGCGGAGACATGCCCACAGCCAGGCTGGCATGGTCCCCGTGTCTAATGGCGTGCAGCTAAACTGTGCAGCATCCCTAGAGACTAGGCAAACGGCAATGCCCAGAAAGGGGGAAGCCTTCAGCCCTTTTCATAACTCGTCACATCTCCCCCTTGAACAATGCCTGGCATCAAATACCAGCCAGCTGGAGGCCAAACCAAAGGACATGTGAGCAGAGAGTAAAGCAAGGTCTTCAGGCCAAAGAGAGGACAGTGGGGCTCAGTTCTGAGACACCACCTGCAGGAGAGGAGATGAGGAGGATGGGGCAAGGTTAAAACCCTTGGATCACAGCTACGCACAAGCCTCTGACTTGCACACACCATACCAATGTAAGCATTGCCAGTGTGAAGGCAGGGACTTGTCTCACAGAAGCAGGATCTGGAGCTGCTGAGCATGGAACAGTAAGGTGAGCTCCACCTGACACTTGCAGATTTGCTCCTCAAGCTGCTGTAAGCAGATACTATTACTTTCTTAAATTTCCCTCTATTTTGGTCAAGCTCGTTGCAAGAATGGACATGTTTTAGCAGGCACCTAGTGCTGAAGCCTCAAACCACTGCTAATGGCAAGAAGCTGTAGAGAGGAATGGTCCCTCCTTTATGTGCCTTTCAGGGGTAAACATCAACACATGAGGAACATTTGCTATCTCTCAGGTGCCTTTAATGGCCAGATGAGAAGGTGCTCTGTGCTTATATTGCCCATCTTGCTCTGAATGATCTGTCCAGGCAACTGAGGGGCTCTCAGTGCTTCAGACCTAGCTAGTCTCTTAGGGGATGAAAATTGGTGAGGAGATGTCCTCCCAAGAGCTCCTAGCTGAGCGCTAACCCCATTGAGGTGCAGGATGCTACAGCCTGGCCTCCTGGTGTGAACTACCCTGTTTGCCCAACACAAAGCACATCCAAAGTTCAAATCCACCAGGGCAACATTTCCAGACAGAAACGGAGGGCATGTCTGCGGATATCCAGATGTATGACGACCTTGGACAGGCTGGTGGCAGGAAGCCAAGGGCAGTTGCTGGGACATTATGCTCAAGGGAGGGCCTGAGGTGTGGGGAAAAGAGCATCAGTTAAACATAGGAGCTCCAAAAAACTCTTCTTGGTGAGGGACATGTCAAGTCACAGCGATAGGCAGCTCCTTGCCCAGCCCCAGCAGCTGCAAAAGCAGTGTGGTGAGGTAAGGAGACTACCTGAGAACTGCAGGTGGCAGGAGGGCTCCCAGACATGACAAACTCATGTGGCAAAGTGGCCCCTTCTCACAATGAAGTACGTAGAAAATCCATATTGGATATGAATACATGCTGAAGCGTCCACCGCTCTTCTTAGCTGCAAAAGATGACATCAAAAGTGTGTCCCAATCTTCAGAAGTCCTCTCATTCAGAGAGAATCCAAATAAAAAACACTAAAAAGTGAGAAAGTCTTTTTCCAATACATAATTCATAATTTTCTGATGGATCTTCAAACAGGACCTTATTTTATCCGTTCAGTTGTGCATGTTTCCCCAGAAAGCAAAAGGCCTTATTTGATACTTAAATAGTGCACGAGATACTTAAACTTCCCATGTGAGGACACTTGCCTGTATATCCTTCCCTACTGAAGGGATGGTCTTAACAAAGCTACTAACTTGTCATGGGATGATTCTGTTGAACTAAGGATTTTCTTTTGATTTTTCCTTTCCTCTTGGAAGCCCACTCCTGCCTGACACTGCACATGTGCGAACATGTAGAGACAAACATTTTCTTTTCTCTTTTCCTCCACACCAGCATCTTCTACCCATATGGGACAGATAATCCCTTTTCATATCGGCTCATCTTCTTCTTTCAACACAATTTCCTTGACATCCCAAATTACAACCAAATGGGGGAATGGAGGAATGAGCCTGAAATCAATTTCAGATCACTCAAAAGAAATAGATTTATAGCGAATATAAATCAACAAAACCTTTGAGGGTAGATCCCTGAATTCTTGCTTCAGTCCTTGACATATTTACTACCTGTTGATAGAGGCTAAGACAGCCCACAGTCACTGAGGCAAGGGGCTGGGAAGCGGGACGAGCATCCCTGGCAGGGTGGGAGCAGCCAGCTTGGGGTCAAGAGATTTGGATCCAGGTGCCCGCCAGCACTGATAAGACATTGAAACCCTGAGCCCCAGCACAACTCTGCTTAGGAGCAGAGCAAAACCTCATCTGCCCCACACAGACCAGCTGGGACTGAGCGAGGTCCGTCCAGCCCCTTGCCTCTACTGCATTTAAGCAGACATAAGTAACAGTGCCCCAGTCATCCCAGCAGCGTTTTTAGCCCTACGCAGCAACAAGAGCTTGGAGAGCCCAATCAATGCCCTGGACCTTGGTTTAAAGCATGAGAAAGGCTACACAGCATTTAAACCACAGTTATTTTTGAGGTAAATGGTGTTTCCCAAGTGGTAAGAAACAGCAGAGTCGGCAAACAAACCACCTTAACCTCAAAGCTGAAGCAAGCCAGCGGCACGCAGGGGCAAACCCAAGTCACAGCAGATGCTAATGCTGCAGCACAGATACAGGAGCTAAGTTTGGGAAGTCAAGAGGTTTCGAGATTAATGTGGGAAGTCAAGGCGAGAGGTTGCCCTGAGGTCAGGGCTCTGCCCCTCCGGCGCGCCCACATGGGGCCAGCACCGAAAGCCAGGGACTGCACTGTTAATTTGGATACACACTTAAACGGGAAGAAAACAGTTTGTTGGCAGAGAAGAGGGGGCTCGATCCCCTCCGCTGAGGCTGAAGGCAAATGCCTGCTAAGGTCAGCAGGACCAGTTTAGTTTCCAGTGTCTAGAAAGGGAAACATGGATTTTAAGCCTCAATTCCTTAACACGTTTTCTTTCCTTCTTTATAGAAACATTAGAAGCTTTTCTCTTAGTTAACACTGAAGTTTAGATATTTTGTGAAAGTGGTAACTAAGGGAAAAAAACCCTTATGTTATTGTGTGCTTACATCAAAGGTCTCGATTTTAATTAATTTACTGTAGAAAAATTAACAAATTATAGTCCTAAGTACTGGAGCATATTGCTGGTTTTGTTCCTCTCTCTTTCAAGAGATTTTGTTCAGCTTTGAAATCAACAGAACTACTTCAGGAAGGAGGTACTTTTCAGCATGGGGAAGGGTAATAAAACCTGGTCTTTTGGTTTTAATTTAACTGCCTGGTATAATTTGTCTCCTTGTTGCAACATGCTCTGAGGGTCCTTTAAAAGATGTCACAGGGCACGTGCGAACAGGTCCACAGGTGAATTCCTTCCTTATGTGCTAGGAAGATGCTGTGTTCCCACTTCAATCATGAGCATTATCTGTGGGGCAGGGATGATGGGCCAGTATTAGGTATGAAAGGAAAATATTTTCTCATCTGTGAAAGCAGAGCCCACGGTTTGGCGAACCCTGGACATTTATAGGCTGTGTATATAGGTACTATGTCTATTTCTTTTGGGAAGGCATACACAGGACTTTGATGTCAGCACAAAATTGGGCGTCTTCGTGTTGTTTGTCTATGAAACATGTAACATATAGTCACTACTATAGTATTTTTACTTTTGGAAATACAGATAGACTAGGGCAACCACTCTCTGCAGCTACTCTCTGGTCAACCTGGGCACTAACACAGCAGAGGCCAGCCTGCTGGGCACACCAAAGAGCTCTCAGTTAACCTCACGTTCTAATTAGCTAATACCTCCTGAGCATGGCACTTCTGCAATGCTGCCTATGTCAGTCCTGCTTTCCACCAGTTGTCCTGAGTCTGCCTGGTGGGTGTTATCAGAGGTACGGACCACCAAGGGGTGGGATGGCCCAGTGTCTCCTGCTGTGGCAGCCAGCAGCAAAGGTGATGCCTCCATAGAATATCAGGGGAGTGCACAGGAAATTAAATAAACTGGCTTCTGAAGTAAGAAGCCCATGAATACAAACCCAGTGATGAGCACCGAAGAATGCCCTGGGTCATGGGGTCCACCACCACCCCAGGACCCTGGGAGCCATTGTCCCCTCCAGGCTGGGATGGTGCGTTCACTCAAGCTTCAGATGGCAGGAGCTGGCTTGAACAGGTTGTTTCCCACCAGTGTGGGGGCTGTGCTAACATAGCCATACAGCTCCAGCACTTGCCCCAGCTCACTTGGGTACTGCCCAGGGCACCCGAAGACCTAGAGGTGGGCTTCTTTTCTCCTCAAGACCATCAGCAGCCAAGCACAGCAAGCGTGCCAGGACTGGCCAGGTAGGAAAGAGATTTCCTTTTGCCTTATGATTCAGCCTCCACAATGCCTTATAGTACTAGCTGGAACTGGGAATAAAACCATTTGTCATGTTATTGCTGAACAAACAGTTTGCAAAGAGCTGCCTCAGGGAAGGTGCAATGTACCAGGGGTGCTGGTGCTGTTGATTAGATTGAAGACTCGGAGCATGATTCTTCATACCTGCACTGGCAGCGGCATGGGGATTTAGCTCTCAATATTCATTTTCCAGTTCCTAAAAGTTTCAGGTTCACATCTGGCTACAATCTATATGACAGAGGCCTGGTTCAGAGCTCCCCTCCGAATACCTCAGAGGCTTGCTCCAGCATCGATGCAAGGCAGAGGCTGCCAGCAATGTGTGGGTATGCTGTGAAGTGCAGTGTGTGTGCAGCATGCCTGCTGACGCATAGAGACAGCTTCTCAGTCAGTCAAGTCCTTCACCGATGGGCAAGCCCAGCCTTGTCCTACCTCTACATTAACTGATTTCATTAGGTCTCATTTTCCTCTTCAAAGCTCTAGGAAGACTCAAAGCATCCAGCGTGATGACACGAGTCTCAAGTCATCGCAACAATATCACAGCTAATGAGATCAAAGAAGAAGTTATCTCATCCCTCCTGCCAAAAGCTGCAGGCAGCTGGTAGGACAGATGACTGGGAACATCCAAATTTCAACTGGTACCAGCTCCCTGTCTGGCTGATGTACCATGTAAGCCAGGAGAGATGCAGTGCACGGGAGGGAAGGCAATAATTCCTACCTCTGAGCAGAATTTAAAAATTGAAAGTAGCATCTATTCAGGTCCTCCAAGCCATTTCAAAGGACTTGTAAGGCTCCAGTTGCCATTGTGTGGCTGGTAATTCTGTGTCACAACTAATTACCGCCTAATAGCCGTTGTGGGGACAAAGTCTCCGGTTTAAAAGAGAAGTCTATTTCGTCTCGCATTCAGGCCTAATCTGACCCTGAATAGCAGAGATTACATGAGGTAATACAGCAGTTATTTCTACCTGCTGTAGTTCATAAGCTCCATCTCCAGCTGAGGCAAAAAATCCCTCCCCCTTTACAAAGATTATTTGTCATTAAAATGCTCAGTAGCTTTTTTTTTCACTTTTTTTTTCTTTTTCTTTTTTTTTTTTTAAATCTGGATGTTGCCTACACTTTCAGAAAGGTTTTTGAAGGAAGATTAGCAGGATTAGGAAAGGTTCACATATGTTCAGCTTCACTATTGGTATTCAAGACATCACAACTCTACCACCACCCAGGAAGCCCAAGAAAACTGAGAGCAGAGACAGAGAGGCAGAAGAAAGAGGCCTCCTGGCCAGAGAGAGCAAAGAGCACTCCAGCAAGTAAAACAGTTGAGTCAGACCCAGGGCCACGGAGGCTGTCACGATGCAGAAATCTTTGCCTTTCACTCCAGCAAAACTAGAGCTCTTACTCAGCACCTCATAACTACATGTGCCCATGGTCGTACTAGCAGGCTAGCCCTGCTCCCCTCCCAACAGCCCAGGCGGGTGCCCTGTGAGAGATTTGCAGCCAAAGAGGAGCATTTCTGCAGGCAGATACAAGCCTTGAAATACTTTAGCTGGCATGAATGCCCACAACAAAGCAAGAGGGAAATGTATGCAATGCACATGAGAGGTGTCTGACCTCAACCTGGTAGCATTGAGTGGGCTGCACACCCATCATGACACACTCACGTTTGCCAGGAATCGACATGACATCACCCATGTGTATCCAGTAAGGATGGGCAAAGTGGAACAGGTGCCAGTGCACAGCTCCCTGCGGCCTTGCAGGTCACCATTCGGGCCCTCAGCCCTTTTTCTGGTGCCATGAGGGACATAGAACTGATGTAAAAGTGCCTTGCTCCATCCTGCCGGCCACTTGCCAACAGTTATGAAACGAGGATATGGCCATACAGAGCCTCCTGCTCCCTCAAAGACATTTAACTTCATCAAGGGAACACGTCCCTTCATCAGGATGTGTCCCATGCCCAGGACAACACTAAACAGTAGTTGGCTTTCTTCAGTTCTGCTGGAAGGAAAGAGAGTTGGAAATGAGGGGAAGAAGGGCATTGGGGCAACCAGCATAAACCATGATCTTGCTCATAGATCTCAAAATTACATTCCCATACTTTTTTTTTTCTTTTTGAGAAAATAGGTTTTTTTTCTGGATTCAAATCTATTGGTACAGGTCAACACCTGTCCAGTCAAAATACATGGACTTCTTTCTTCAGGTTAATTTTTGTTTGCATTATAAACAGCTAAACAAGGTTTAAATCCATGCAAACCATGCTCTGAATATAGGGACCTTTCTAATGCCTGGAGGACAGCTTACATGGTCATTGTGAATTTTCTCACTTTTTAGGCAACTTTTCTCCTTGTTTCAGATTTTAAAAAAGCAACCCAAGCTATCCTCCACGGTTGTTCTCCTACCTTGCCCCTGCTTTCTCACTAATACCATTGAACCTTCTCCTTGCTCCCTGAGATGCTCACTCCTAACACTGCATCACTTCATTCCTTTCCTCCGCTCCCCAGCCCCAGACACATATCTTGCCCATTGCTCCTTCCCCCATCCCCTTCCCTCTCCCAAGAGCTCATATTTCTGTCCTCTCTCAGTAAATGTTCCCTGTCCTTCCCAAGACTTTCTCTCACAAGTCGCTCCACCTGAGCCTCCCCATTACCTGTAGGCCAGGCTCCTTCCTGAGCCCTCCCAGTTTTCCTGCCCTGGCCTCACCTCACATCTTGGTGCCAGGTGCCCAGCAGCTGACACAAGAGGCGGCTCTGAACGGCAGAGCTGCAGCTGCTCTGGGGTTTTGGCAACGAAACCCTTCCAGCTCCTCCAAGAGCCTTACCCTCTGAGGCAGCTTTGGAGGATGTATGGCTCAGGCGATGCACGCCAGGACCTTACTTGCATCGGCGGTGAATTGACAGGGGGAGGCTTCATGTGGAACTGTTAAAACAAGTGATGTTATTTAAGGCATTTATATTTTCACTCTCAAACATTTTCTTCAAACGGTTCCAAAGGAACATGTGCTTTAAATCGCTGTGCCTCAATAAAGGGAGCCCAGGCACACGTGGGAGGAGGTCAGGGCCGCCACTCCGGCCAGGCAAGCACAGCTCCCCACCCGAGTCGGCAAAAGGTGAAAGAGTGTGAAGAACCCAAGGTAATAAATTCAGTATGTTATACAAAAGATCAAAACTCCTGCCAGCATGTTACCGAAAGCAAGGACTCTCCTCTTCGTCTCCCCCCCCCCCCCCCCAGCAAATACATAAAACTTCTGCCAACTGAAAAACATCTTTCTATAGCTCAACAGCTTGGTGAGGGACTGTCTATGGATGACCTTTTAAGCAATTCAAGTGGAAAAGGAGGAGCAACTATGGCACAGAAACACCAACAGTGTGGCAGGGCGGGCTGATCTCCTAAGAGGAGAGGGGTTCCTTAACCATAGCACGGGGTGAAAGGGCCACCAAGTCCTGTAAAATGCTATCACATGCGGGTCTGCAAAAATATTTGTCCCAAGTTTCAAGGGGGGGAGTTTGGAATGAAGTGGTCTCACTGGTGCATCGGCTCCTGTGAATATAAATCCCTTCTGAATGGTTTGTATTTTAAGAGGGGAGGGAGAGACCACAGAAACTTCAAATTCAAAGCATCAAAAGTTCTACTTTTAGATAACCCTAATCTGTCTTTTGCAGTCATTATTAAAAATCCTGGGTGATATAGCATTTGCACACCAGTTAAATTTGAGTAATGCCTTCTCTTCTTCCTAGTGCTATACAGATTTTATCTTTCTCAGGCAGATGAATGACAGCTCACACTTGCAGAGGGTACTGACTCGGAATTTTATCTGGAGCAGCATGTGTATGGTACCTCCTGTAAAATGGGTCTTTTATTCTGGAAAGTAGAATCAAACTTCAGTTCAAGTATAGATTCAATTAATCCCCTGGGAGGTTCTCACTCCTTCCGGGTCAACAAGAGTTTTGCCATGGCAAGATTTTATCCCTGTCTGCAAAACTTAATAATTACAACAGCCTGGTTGAACACAGAAAAACAGCACATGCAAAACTCGGTGGTGTTCACCTGCTTCAGCATCTCACCCACACCTGTGAAGACACTTCTTAGACGGCCATGAGGGATGCCCCACCATAAGCCGAACAGTAGTTTCCCTCATATAAGGGAAACCTTATATGAGTGTGGTTGTCTTTTGCATTCAGTTTTCCTTCTTGTTATTAAAAGGGAAAAATACAAAAGGAAAAAGAGAGAGGAAAAAACCCAACACTGTGAATAACTCTGCTGCTCAAGTGTTTTACATAGGTGCTGGTGGTGGCAGGGGGCCAGGTCCCACAGCCCTCCCCCACACCCGATCCCATGGGGAGCAGGGGGAGCACGGGTGCATATTCATGAGTGGGAGGAGGCCTCGCCTGCACGGTATAAAACATGTTGGCTGAGTTGCATGAAAAGAGCAGCTATTTTCTGTTTCTTCTGCTATTAGCAGCATCCCTTCCTCACAGCATTGAGTTAACGCGTGGAGGAGAGGCAAGCATCGCCTGCCAATGAAGCAATGAAGGCATGGGCCGGGTGTGCGTGCAGCCCCACTCCCAGCTTGAGCAGTCCACATTTCCCCAGCACTTCAAGGGATGTGCTACATTTTTTATGGTCTGAAAAATTAATTGCAAGTCTCCGTCTTTCTCCCTCAGCCGTAGCTGCTAAGCAAGCCCATGGGAACAGCAGTGGGGTGAATTCCCTGGCTAGCCTAGCACATCACTGCAGGCTTTCCTCCTTTTGCCAAGGGACAGTTGGCAGGAGGTGTCACGGGGGCCTCCTCAGATGGTGTCAGGAGACCTTTGGCTCCATGGTCAGCTGGTGAAGCTGGGCACCCCAGTGCGAGTGGGTATGGTGGGCATCACTCTGCAAAGGTACAGAAGAGCTCAGGAATGGAGTTTATAAATCTGAACAAATAGCTAGAAAGTGCCTGGGTAGCCCAGCAAAGTTGGGAAGAGTTGATGAGAGACATATGTTTCCAGCACTCCCTAAAAAAATATAATTGCTATCTTCAGGTGGCCGCGCACCCTCTCCTTCTAATGAGTAAGTTATTTAAAGTCCTGAACTGTTTATGTGACATTTCAATAAATAATGCGGAGATTTGACAACATTTCCATATTCCTCCTTTAATGTCTGAATGTCTCTGACTTAATCCCAGTTCCTTGGCATTTATTACTGTTTGTTACACTAACAAGTGAGATTATGAGAATTCTAATGAAGGCTTCCAGTGAAAAACTCTGTGATTAAAATGCCATAATAACAGTTGCATGCATTTATGTGCCTGATTATCATAATCTATTTAGCACAAGTAAACATACAAACAGAAGGAGAAAAGCAAGCCCACTGACACTTCAGCTAAAGGAGAATTGGAAATGAGGGAGAAACAATGTAAATATGTAAATGTCTTTGTGTATTCTTTTTATCTTTTTTTCTCATCCTTGCTTTTTTTCCCCGTTTGCTAATGAGACATCTATGGTTCGTCACATGTGGTCCCTCTTTGCTTGGCCGAGGTGCGGTTTTTGGGCCATCTGCTGGGGCCACTCTCCTGAACAATGCCACCCAGAAAGCGAGGGAGACATTCGCGACAACCTTTGACATCATGGGCGACAAGAGATGGTGTCGTACAGACTCCGGGCTTTGATATGTTCATTCCAAACGCTTAGTTCAGCTGTTACTCCATTAATGCAAGTCCCAGTACGACATAGGAAGGCGACAGCCCTGCAAAACACTAAAAACATTAAGGAGAAATCTTGCCATATATCAAGTATAGAGTTCAGCTACCTGGCCTTTTTTTTTTTTTTTTTTTCCACATTAAAGAACAGATCGGCTAAGAACTTCTCCATCCCGAAGGTCAAGGGCGTCCCATAATGCTGGCAGTGAAACTCCCATGGCCAGCAACCAGTTCAGCATGAGCCTGACCATTGTTGCCACCATATGAAACCCATTCTGGAGGGCATTGACAGCTTTCGATGAGAGAATCATTTCCATGACGAGTACACAGCAACAAAATCCTTGGGGCTCAGTCAGGCAGATACATTAGCCTATCAGCATCAGGATTTTTAAAGCATTTTTCTTCTGAGCACAGAGTAGGGACAGGACAAAGGGAGAACCTGAGGAAAAAATTGTTTCCAGCAAGTGTTCGCATGAGAAGCAAAACATACCCACATTTTCATGTCCTGCTCGTCACCAAAACTCCGCCAGGATACTCTCATTCGTAAGGAGCTCTCAGAAAAAATAAAGACATGGGAAGTGGAAAAGGGATGAAGGGTAGTATAAGAGTGCCACATACAGACAAATGCTGAAACATGAAAAAAAATTATAGAAATGATGCCTAGGAAACTCAAGATGAGAACTAAAACTCCATGCTATATTATATGGGAATTTTCTGCAAAAATCAGACTAAAATATTATTTTCTAGGCTAAATTTAGCCCTGCCAAGGACACTCCATTTTTTTTTTTTTTTCAGAGGAGATACACCCAGATGTGCTGGGGCTTTCTTTGCCACTCCACCTATATAACACACATTTTTTTCCCACCCTTGTGCCTTGCTCTTGGGACCAGAGGATGAAGGCAGTTCAGATCAGCTCACTGGACTGAACATGTAGGTGATTTTCTAATCCCATTGGTGTCCAGCTTGGCCAGTGCAGAGCGAAAGCCCCAGTTTGAGGAGATGCCCAGTTCTGTCTCCTGTGAGACAGAAAACTATGTGGTACTTGGCAAATCACAGCATAGATCATAGAGCACTCCTTCACCAGCTCCGTTTCCTTGCCTCTGTCCATCTAGAAGCCAATCTTAGCAGTTATATTGATTCATTTCTCACAGCTGTTCCTCCTGCTCCTTCCCCACTGCAGCAGCTCAGTTTGGGAGGATTTGAGCATGAGGGACAGCATCAAGCCTAGGGTAAGTTAAACACATCATTTTTCACTAGCATTGTATCTCCTCTGTAACAAAGGAGGACTCTGAAACTGGACTAAACAACAGCAGAGGCTGGCACGTTTTCACCTCCCTTCTCTGGGTCCCAGGAAAGACATGGTGCACAGTGGACCTCTGCTTAGTGAGGTGACATTGCTGGAGAGCTCCCACTCCTCTGCAGACTAGAAGTGCTTCGCCAGCCACACAGAAATGGTGCTGCGCATGTATTTCTCTATTTGGCACTGAAAAAGAAGCCTCAGTGTGAAACCGATCCTGAAAAGAGCTTGAACAATTTAAGAAGCAGTGGTCAACAGATGCCTGCCCAGGGCAGGATGTGCCAGTGGGACAGCATGCGGGCCTGCCAGCACTGTGCTTTCCTGGTGTTTTGGCCTCTTTTTTCCTCATTTGCCCATAGGAGATGGTATCATGAAATTGGTGGTAACACACAGCAGCTGTTAAAACAAAATAGCTGTCACACTGTTTTATAAGGTTTAGGGATTCTCTTTCATTAAGGCAATAAATCGGTGGTATGGAGTTACCTGTTGCATCCTTAAAGTTTTTCCCCCAGCAATGTATTAAATGAAATCACACCACATCTTGTGAAAACACCCAGCATCTTGCATTACACACAGTAAACAATGGACAGAAAGCTTGTATGTCTTACTCCCGCACCAAAGAGTTAAAAGAAGTCTGGATGAGGCGGTTTTGATAACATCTTAGTCAGAGAAAGTCAGTCCCTGGTAATCTCATGGTTGTGAGGCTTTTTGTGTTCAAGTGACTGGCCATGCTTGGGAGGAGGGACGCCTGAGCCTGAAAGATTTAAGACACAGAATCTAGCCTGCGTTTTAAATAGCAGGCTAATTATTTTGTTGTAGATGACAGCAGGCTCATAAGTGACAGAAGTTTATAAATAAAGAGTTTTTTCTGCTAGATGAGAATAGGACATGGCCTATTTCCTGCATATTTTTAATCCTGCAAGTATCTCAAACATCAGCTCTGGTATTTCTGAGACTTCCCTCTGGGTGACTCCTGTGAAGATTAGAAGCTTTTCCAGCCTCTGACTGAATGGGAAGACATGCTGAGTTTTTGGCAAAGAGCACACATCTCCAACATTTCAATCAAACAAGTGTTAACAAAACCAAATCTAGCGCTGGGAAAAAGAAGAACCCCAACAGAATAAAAACCGCTGCCCCGCTCAATGAACTCAAGTCCCTTTCTTGGAGATCTATCAAATGCGTTAGTTAGGCAGGTGGAACGGCATCAAAGCTCACAGGCTAGACTCCACCTGTAAGTCCAGAACAACAGCAAAAATTACATTTGTGTCTGAATGAGATACATCCAGGAAGTAAAGGGGGGAAAAAGAAAAAAAAGAAAAAAGAAAAGAAAAAAAGGAAAAAAAAGGTCAAACCTGAACCTTCAAGATGCTATTCCCTGCCCTGAGGTTCTCCTCATACCTTTAAACAGTGGCCAGAAAGCTTGCAGGCAGCCCCTATATCCTCATGTTCTCAGTGTCAGGTGCTGAGATTTGTGGTCCTGTGGTGTTGGCAGGGGGGGAACTGTGACCCCAGCAGACTCCCTGACCACCACACTCTCAACTGCAAAGTTTAAAAGGCTCTGGAGCTGCAAAGCCCCATTTTGAGCTCGCAGCCCTGCTAAGAGATGGGAGGCAGATAGCACTGGGGATCAAGCCTTACACTTTTCCAAAGCACCATTAAAACTGTCTTCAGCAGCCAGTCCTCAAGGAGCCGTGGTCACACACAGCCTCTTCATCCTTCGGATATCTCAGATTCCTTATAGCCAGAAAGGGGCAGCTCCAGTGTGGCTGCATGGTATCCATGAGGAGAGGACCCTGGGCCATAGGCCTTGAGAGAACATAAGCAATAACAACCCTAAACAATAACTTAATGACATTCCAAGTGATTTTCAACATGAAAGCAACAGTCTGGTTTTTATTAAGTTATCACTTCATCATGTTCCCCAGTTGCCTTCATTCATGCCTTAGTCGCCTACAGTCGTGACTGAAAAAAAAATCATAGGCAAGAAAATAGGCTCTGCTCCACATTTTAGCGTCAAAAACAAGTTGGGGTGAAGGGCTCCTCGGGGAGCCCTTTGGAACCACCTTCCTGGGATGCACCCACGAGAGGCAGTTTGCACAGGGGGGGTGGGTGTCTGATATTTTATTTGCCATCTCGCGGCAGAGATGACCCCCCTTCCTCCTGGCACACATTTCCTCCCCTTCCGACAAGGGCACTGCCTCCTTGCCACCTCCCCGGCCGGCCCCCAACCCGCACAAACTCCACGGCCCCCTGCACAAGGAGCTCCGCAGGCTGCAGGAAAGAGAGAGTTCATGTCCAGACAGAGGTGGTTATCAAAGACATTGAGCTCCCCGTTAGGGTTCTCCTTGGTGGCAGCGTGGAGTTTCCTCTCTGGAGTGGGGGAAGGAAAAAATGCAAGAGGAAAAGGAAAAACGGGGAAGAAAGGAAAAAAGGAAAAGGGAAGGGAGAAGGGAAAGGGGAAAGGAATGGGAAAGGGAAGAAAGGAAAAAGGGGGAAAAAAAGGAAAAGGGAAAGGGGGGGAGGAAGGGAAAGAAAAAAAAAAGGAAAAAAAAGAGAAAGGAAAAAAAGTTTTTTTAAAAATAAAGTTTAAAAAGGGAAAGGTAAAAAAGGAGGAGTCTGCTGCCCGCTCCTCCCTGCCGGGACCCCAACGGTGCTGTCAGAACCGTTCCCCAGGGCGCAGCCCGGTCCCGGCAGCCCCCGCCGCGCCTCCGCCCGCTGCCCATCCCCGCTCCCCCAGGGCACGGCCCGGCGGCTCCCGGCTGCTTTAGCTCCGCCGTCCCTCCGGGCAGGTAACCCCCACCTCTGCTCCAGCCCCGCCAAAAACCCCCTCCTCCAACCTCTGCCGCCTGCCCCCTCCCCGCCATGCCGAGCGGGAGGCCCCCGGGCCGCAAAGCCGGGGTCTCATGGGGCCCGTCCAGTGCCCGGCCGATGACGTGGCCGGTGTCACCCTGTCGCCGGGGCTGGGCCGCAGCACGGCAGCGGCTGCCGCACACCCGACGGGGCGGACGGGAACCTCCCTCCCTTTGGGTTGCGGAGGGGCGGCGGGTCCAACCTTTCGAGAAGCGTCGGTCCCGAGCGCGGGGAGGCGGAAGGGGAACGAGGGGTGTCGGCGTTTTCCTCGTTTCCTCCGCAGCACCGCGGCCCCGGGAGCGGCCGACCCCCTCCCCGCCGCCCCGCCCCGCCTGGCCGGGGCCCGCTCCCTCTCCCCGGGCCGGGCCCTGCCGGGAGCCGGCGGCCGGGGGAAAGGCGCCGGCGCTTAATTAGTCGTGCTCGTTGTTGCCCTGTTTTATGCGGCTCCAACAGCCGCACACAGCCATCAGCCAAAAAGGCGGAGGCAGGCTTCCCGCGGCCGCCTCACCGCTTCCCGGCCAGGAAAGAAACGCCAAGTTTGCACAGACGTGTCCCCCCCCGTCCCGCTGCTCACCTCCGGGGCTCAGCCCCAGGTCCCCCCGCCTTACCCGCCCCACCGCTCCCCCGAAGGGCTTGGAGGGGATGTCTCCCCTCCCGCCTCCCCCCGGCCGAGTTCCGCAGCCCCGCAAGCAGGTGCGGGAACGGAGGGCCGGGGCGGCCCCTCCGCCGGCCCGGGGGGAGCCCGGGGCACGTCCCGGGTGGCCAGGCCGGGGGCCGCCCGGGCGGCAGCGGGACAC
>JAVSBS010006579.1:9140-23285 GCA_033124195.1 Coracias cyanogaster | reverse complement strand
CTGGCACCATTGCAGGTGAGGTTGGCCAGGGCTCTGAGCAACCTGCTCTGGTTGCAGATGTCCCTGCTCCCTGCAGGCCGGTTGCACTAGATGGGCTTGAAAGGTCCCGTCCAACCCAAACCATTGCATGATTCCAGGTTTCTGTCTGTGTGTGCTGTTGAACAGAACGCTTGTTGGCACTGACAAGTTTTGAGATATAAAACTGAACTCCAAAGTCCTGAGCTTCAGCTGCCTTGAGTCCTGGAGGATAAAGTGCTTTGTCCTGGAATGCCCCCTCTGAAATGTTCTATGCATTATCACTTTTATTATTACGGAAAGGTTCCGAGATTCATCCTCAGATTCCTTCCTCTGGATGAAGGAATGAAGGAGACGGTAACTCATGCAGTCTGTGGCCACTGTGACATCGATGTCTTTAATTCTTGACTCTGGGAGCTGACTTCAGATCTGTTGCTTAACTGTAAGTCCCAGAGTAACTCCACGAGCAAAAGCAAATTCCTTATGGAGCAGTTCTGATCAGACTCCTGCTGTACATGTGTAGAGCCAGTCCTTATCCAGACTTATCTTTTAATCTATTTAAAAAAAAAAAGCCTGGAGAATTTACAGCTCGCTCCCACATGTCTGCTTTCTGGTGTCAACCCCATGAAGTAGAGCATTAATCATGAAGCCTGTGAAACCATTTCCAAAATGCCTGGTTTGGGCTGTGAGCAATGATTATGAAAGGACACAGTTTGCATTTGGGAAACGAGTCTTGGAGCTCACAGCAGGTGCCTTCTGGAGTAGCACTGTGGTTGTACGTTACTGCCAGTCCTGCCTGATTGCGCCATTTGGCATTTCCAGGGTTGTGTTTGGAGACTGGGGACAAAAAACCTTAGCTGTATGAACAGCTCTATGTAAAAATACTTTCTAAGAGCAGTTGATGCAGGTTTAGGAGGGCACATCCTTCCATCAAAGGCTAGAAACATTCCTTGGTAGCCGATTCCTGTGATGTGTGACACTCGAGGAAGCTGGGATGATACAATATGTGCAGGCCTCCTGGAACTGTGCTTCAGCATCTTGGAGCTTGCATGGCTACTGCAAAGTAGAGAATGGCCTTGTGATGGACAGATTGCCATGAGATGTCTCTGCATTCAGATTAGGCCCCAGTCTTATTTGTGACTTTTGAGTTCATTGTACACTTGTGGGAACTTGTTTATTAAAACACACACACACCAATGAATAATCTTTTTATGGTTCAGAATTGGTTTTTGACTTGGAGGAAACCTGTTTGAGAAGCAAGGCAGAAGATACTCTTAGAGAACAGGATTTTAGTGGTAATGCTGATTTTTTTTAATGCCTTCTTTCCTCTTAAAAAAACCAAAATATTCTAAAAGGTGCCGTCCTTTGGAATGATAACATGGGAGCTTTGTTACAGAAGAGAAAGTAATGATTTCAGATCTTGATGAAATTAATTCTAGAGGTGCTGTGCTGCAGGGTGACACTTAAAAATCCAGTAAATGCCTCAAAACCCCTCCTCTCTGTGAGAATAAAAAGTCCAAGCAATCAATATTAATTCAGTCTTACCCAAATGCTGCTGTTCTCCTTGGAGTTTCTCATTACGACCGGTGTGAGATTGTCATTTTTGATGGTGAATAAGGACCCTCATTTTCTCTCTCCACAGAAGTCTATCACCACACTTCTTGGCTACCTGCTGCCCGTTCAAGTGTGCCCGTGGGGCTGTGGGTTTAGGTTTTGCTGCTCTTTTCAACGGCAAGCAGGTTTCTCATTTCTGGAGGCCCTGATTCTGCTCCGCAGCCACTTAACAGATGCTCACAGATGAGAAGTCTTGCTGTGTTGAGTGGTGCTGACTGCGTGAGCTTTGGGAGGCTCCTCAGCGAGAGTGAAAACACGATAGATGCATCCACGGGGGCAGAGAACACACAAAGCAAACCCCTGTTTTCTCTGCGGTTTGGCCTGAAGTTGCCTTCGTTTCCAGAGTTCTTCAAGTTGTTTCTGTTCTCTCTCATATGGTGCGCGATCTGTGGGTGAACGTGAAGGAAGGTGCATCTTCATTGCCTCTCAGGAATGCTGTTGCCAGCTGCTTGGCTTCGCTGAAGCTTTTGGATGTGACAGATGGGGTGGTGTGGCGTATTCCTGGCAATCGAAGTGACACATTTAACTGAAAGGTCATGAAGGCTTGAAAGAGCAGAATAGAGACACGTAGCTGCTTTTTAATGTGTAAGATAATAAGGATGACTTGTTCTGCTGCAATGCCTTTGTGCTTGAGGAAATGTGAGTACTTCACAAAGTCTTCTGACTGGTTTGATGTATCCTAACTGCAGGTAGATGACTGAAGACAGCATGGATATGAGATTTCCTAAGGCATTGAAGGAGAGTGGATGGCAGAGCCAGTCTCTGGCTTGGTACTTGGAGAAAACATCTCTGTCAAGAGTGGCTTTCTTCCAGTTATGGAAGTTAACTGCTCTTCATTAAACTTTCCTTAAAAATCAGCTCCTGAGTCATAGCAGAAAAGGCTTCAAGACTTTGGGTTCTATTACAGACCAGACGCTTACCTTTAGGAATAAAATTGTTACTCCGAAATGCTCATGTTGCAGGTACCAAGAGACACAGGAAGAGCACACATACTGTTCTGAACCTACCTATGTATGAAGGCCACAGTATTCCCCCTGATTTCCCATTCCAGGAGGACGAAAGCTGCACTCAACCAGCTCAGCTGCCAATGACATCGATAAACATGGGCTGACACACTAAGAGGAAAGGTTGAGGTTTTCCACCTCAACGTCAGGAAAAACTTATTTGTGTGAGGGTGACGTAACACTGGACCAGGCTGCCCAGAGAGGTTGTGGAGTCTCCTTCTCTGGAGACTTTCAAAACCTGCCCTAGATGAACCTGCTTTGGCAGGGGGTTGGACAAGATGATCTCCAGAGGTCCCTTCCAACCCCCACCATTCTGTGAGTCTGTGAAATGGAATTTTGCAGATAAGTGGAATTTCTTTGCATTTCAGGGCATCAGGAGGTCCCTCTGGCCGAAGTGGACATCGAATGGTTGCTTGCAAAAGACAGCTGATCATCTTTGGAGGTTTCCATGAGAGTGCGAGGTGGGTTACTGTAGGATGGTATTGAATCCTCTGTAAAAAAAGAGAAAATTTCACCGGTAACAGAAGGCTGGGCTGTACTGGAAGGATTCTCCTCAGTACTGTTACTGGACTAGACTCGTATGTTAGAAAGAGAAGTGATCTCAACTTGAAGTCTTCAAGTGTTTGAGAAACCATTGTACCACTTAGCTAATCACTCAAGTGGCTACTCGTCCTTGTAGCTGAAGCTCAATCCATCACCTTTGGCATCTGAACGTTGTCAAAGAGCCTTGTCTTTCTAGAAACATCTTCTGCAGCAGGGTCTCTCATACTACATGAGAGACAGCAAGCAGCATAACCACGGTCCCTGGGAGGACAGTGCGAGTCACAAAGCCCACCCTAGACCTGGCTCTGTCCTTGAAAGCGTAACCTGTGTGGAGCATTTTCCACTAGTAGAAAAGAAAGAAAGGTTAGTAGGAAGAGAACAGGGCATGTGTATATTTTTCCCACCCTCCAAGACATAGATCTAAACTGTTTTATGTTCTGGTTTAAGTCACCCTGGATCACGTTAGCTGGACAGACTGGATGAAATCTCTGTTGTAGTAAGGAGGTACAAAAGAACCCGGAGAGGTTTTGCTTAAAGGAGCTTTGCCAGATACAAACCGGTGCACTGAAATAGTAGCTTTCACGCGAGCAAATCTTGGAGAAAAGCCATAAATACAAGATTGAGTAAAGTGTTGTACCTCTCCAGAGGTTCCTGGTGCTGTTCCTGAAGTGATGCTTTATCATGTCCTAAAAGGTGACCATTGCAAAAATCTCTGATGTGCCAATTTGCTCTCCCTAGAGATTACATCTATTACAACGATGTGTATGCCTTCAACCTGGACTCCTTCACCTGGAGCAAGCTGGCTCCATCGGGGATTGGACCTGCTCCAAGATCCGGCTGTCAAATGGCTCCCACTCCTGACGGCAGCGTAATCATCTATGGAGGCTACTCCAAACAGGTAGGGTGGGTGTCAGAAGGATGGGGCCCAGTGACAGGACAGGAGGCAATAGGCACAAACTTGAACATCGGAAGTTCCATCTAAACATGAGGAGGAACTTCTTTCCTGTGAGGGTGGCGGAGCCTGGAACAGGCTGCCCAGAGAGATGGTGGAGTTTCCATCTCTGAAGAGATTGAAAACCTGCCTGGACGTCATTCTGGGCAACCTGTTTTAGGTGAACCTGCTCTGGCAGGGGGGGTTGGACAAGATGATCTCCAGAGGTCGCTTCCAACCCTTACCATTCTGTGGCTCTGTGAGAGACTTTGTGGTGCGCCAGTGCTGTATTTCCTGGATTCTAAACTGAATGGTTGATGGAAAAACTAAAGGCCTAAAGTGAACCGTGACAAACTCGGGACACTCTTGACCAGCGTTGACTATGGAGTCCTGTGTTTAACTGCTTGGAGAGGGCAATGGGCTTAGAGATCGGGACAGCAAAACTGAAATCTCATTCTTCCCTCTGCTCTGTTTCACAAGGCTGGTCTCCGGTGCAGGATCTGGTGATCTCATCACGTTGCTGCCTGCTGTGCTGACTGACACTGTTTCCGTGTGTCAGGCAGCTGCCAGATGTCCAAAACCCAGCGGTAATGAGGGTGTGCGTTAGCCTGTGGTTGGGCCAGCCTGGCGTGAATGTGCCGTTGTGCCCTTGGATTGTTCGGACACAAGGTGGTTCAGGCTGCTGTGAACTACCAAAAGAGGCGTCTTGTTTTCTGATTGGGCCTTCATGCAGTTCTGTGCAGATCGAGGTTGAAAGGAGTTTTGTATTTTCCCTGCTAATTTAACCCAGTATAAGGAGGTGATACCACAAAGGCAGGAATAAGCAGCTGGGAGAAATGATGATTTTTGGCAGCAGTGGTGCTTACTGCCCACTTAAAGCATTCTCGGGTCGTACTGGTCCGTGTTCCAGCACTCGTTAAAAGCAGCAGCTGCCAGGAGACTTGTATTTTGTTGCCTCAGTGAAAGGGTTAAGGGAGCAGCACTGGTTAGCAAACTCAATAAGCCAAAGCAGACTTTTGATGAGCGCCAGGCTTCCTCTGCTCTGCTCCTTGCTTTGTTAGTCATGGTAATTTATACTGGATAGCCCTTTAGACCATATGTCCTGACTGACCAAGTATCCCTGTCTCCATGCTGGGCGGGATGAAGTAAATATTTCATTGAGCAAAAGGCTCCTGCAGAAGCTTTTAATGTTGTGAATGCAGACAGAAGCCCCGGATCCTGCTGCTGCTGTCTCAGTGGAAAGGCATTGCTTCCAGCAGTGCGTCGCTGGGGGAGGAGGACGGGTTGTTCTGATGTGAATAAATGAACAAAGAAGAAAAGCAAGGAAAGGAGAGAGAAGATAGTCTGTCTGTATATTTAGAAGCATTTGGGCCTCCTCACGGCCTGCACTTAGGGCTCTATCTCATCAGATGTGTGTTTGATTAAATAGCAGTAACAATACAGAGGCATTTTCTACCTGAAAGGGCTTTGTCCTCGGCCTTTCTCTGTCCTGTTTCCTCACTCGTGAGGGTGGGAAGGCAGCACGAGCCTGCCTGCTTTGCTAGATGTGGATCATGGCTCCTAAAGCAGCTGGGTTTCAAGTACATGCTGAGCTCCGTGGAAATACAAAAGTTGCGGCGTGTTTGCAGTTGGTTCTATTCCGCTTTACGAGGGTGGCCTCTGTCGCACTGCTCTGGGTTGTTTCCAGCAAATAAAAACGCAGTAGAAGGGACGGGGGAATGCAAAGCTGCCCTCAGCTACGCAGGGCACTGAGCAAGGGGAAGAGCTGGGGACAGTTCCTCTGCAGCTTGGAGAGCAGCTCTTAGATTAAAACAACAGCTCCTGTTAAGAATCCGCTCCTTTTGTCATGCAGAGAGCTAAGTCCGCTTCTCTCTGATGCGCCATTCCCAACAGAGACCCTGCTTTGGTGTTCTGTAGCACAAGTGAACTTCCAGGCAGGAATGGTGCAGCCGAGCTACAAACTGAGCAGAGCACCGGGCAGGATTTTCTCCGGAGAGGCAAAGGCAACACACCTTTAGCATGCTCCTGCAAATTGACTTCAGTAAGAATGAGCCCCTCTAGCCGAAGCACAGCTTCATTAATGTGTGGCTATTTAATTCTCTTCCCATCTTTGCTTATTGTGAAGCTGAGTCTCTCTGGGTTTGCTTTGAAGTGAAGAAAGTGTGTTTGGCTTGTGTGTTCCCCCCGGAGTCACTGACTGGGGTGCTCTTGGGAGAAATAAGAGGTAGATGGTGGAGGAAGCCATACTTAATTGGAGCTGGGCACAGGAGAAGACCTGTTCCTTGTCTCCAATGAGAGATGCCACATTCAAGAGTGCTATGAAGGCATTTTGGGGGCATATAAAGCCATTTTTGCATGTGAAACCAGACAAGTGTCCAAGCATTCACCAAGTTATGTAGAGACTTCTCTAATAAGAGGCAAGACTAATTTGCACGTGCTGTAAAAAAGGGGCGGGTTTGTGTGGAGCCACCTGAGGCCAAGCGTCTGTATGGTGTGAATTGTTTTGGAGGGAAGAGGTGTGGAAATCCTAATAGCTCCTGTATGTCAGTATCAGCATGATAGAGCCGTCGCATCACTGGAGGAGGCTTGTGACATGGCAACGCTGCTTTCCCATGATGGGCACTTCTGATGCCTTATATCCCACAGTCCCCTGAGCCCTTGTAAATCTGCTTTAAATACTGTACCAAGCAAGCTGTGCAGTGTGGTATAATGCACGTTGCCTAGGGCGAAGAGAGATGTAAGCCCAGGAGATTGGTGGTTTTGGGTGGAGTTGTGGGTATCTGTGTACCCAGCTGGCTGCTGGCGCTCTCTAAGGCCTGAGCAACACTATCAGCTTGCAGGCAGGGATGTTCTCCTGATGGCATGACCAGTCTGCCCACCCTCAGTCTGGTTGGCAGGCATCGGGAGCTGCGAGGGCAGGAAGGCAGAAGCAGATTTGGTCCCTTCTTTGATTTTTCAAAGAGCTGCAGATCTGAGTGCAGAGGGTCAGTTCTCCGTCATGTCTGTTAGTCCAGGCTGTGTGGCTGAATTCCCTTCACGTGACCTGAATAAGACAGACTCTTTCTGGGGAAACAGAGGCAGAAAAGATGAAGTGACTTGTCTGAGGCGCTCCGGTACTTGTACACAGAGCCAGGACAAGAGCCTTGGTACCCAGACGTGCCTCTGCCCATGCCAGCTGCTACTTTTTGCTGACCAAGTGGCGAACAACCAGGATGCAGATGGTGAGAAAGGAGCTTTACAACCCTAAGCACGACTAACTTGAGATGCCAGCGCACAAAGGGACAAGAACATGCCTGATACTGTAAAATGCACGATTCTTAGCACAATGGTGTCCTCATGCTCATCTGTTTCATCTTCAGCCTAGAAATGATGAAGGCAACTTCTGCGATCCTGGGGTGCATGAAGAAGAGTGTGGCCAGCAGTTCGAGCGAGGTTCTCCTGCCCCTCTACTCTGCCCTGGTGTGGCCACATCTGGAGTACTGTGTCCAGTTCTGGGCTCCCCAGTTCAAGAGAGACAGGGAGCTGCTGGAGAGGGTGCAGAGAAGGGCTACTTAGACGATTAAGAGGCTGGAACATCTCCCTCGTGGAAAGTCTGAGGGACTTGGGTCTCTTTAGTCTGGAGAAGAGAAGACTTAGAGGGGATCTTATCCACACTTATAAATACTTAAAGGGTGGATGTCAGGAAGATGGGGCCAATCTTTTCTGTGGTGCCCAGTGACAGGACAAGAGGAAATGGAAATAAACTTGAGCTCAGGAAGTTTCATCTGAAAAAGAGGAGGAACTTCTTTGCTTTGAGGGTGGCTGAACACTGGAACAGGCTGCCCAGAGAGGTGGTGGAGTCTGTCTCTGGAGGCATTCAAAACCTGCCTGGGTGCCTTCCTGTGTAACCTGCTCTAGGTGGCCCTGGTCTGTCAGGGGGGTTGGACTAGATGATCTGCAGAGTTCCCTTCCAACCCTACCATTCTGGGATTCTGGGAACAGTGCAGTGACTAAGAGCAGGAATATCTTTCCTACTCGATCCAGGAGGCAGCCTGGGTATTCCTACCCACGTTGACAGGAGTAACTTGAATACAAGTGGAATTTCATGGAGGGGGCAGGAAGGAAAGAGAAGAGCACGCTGGAGTCATTGCATTTCTTTGTGTGACTTGGCCTTGTATTGCTGCTATCTTGACATTTCATTGTCTGCTTGTTCCTTAATTTTGCAGATTTACAGTTGCTTTTTTTTGTTTCCTTGTGACTGGTATGTGAGAGGCTTTCAAGCTCTTTAAAACCAGATAGTGTTGCACCGGAGTTGTTGCTTGTATGGAAAGCAGGGGAGCCATGAGAAAGGAATGAACGTGTGACCTAAACTAGAAAAGCTTCCCAGTGCTGCCCTGGTAGGGAAATTGATGATAGGCACCACTAGCAATTTGCTGGATGATTCTCTTTAAAACTGTGTCCCATGGCAGTATTATCTAGTGTTTCTCAGTGTATTTTCCCTTGTAATTACTGCCTGAAATGCCATTCTACCTTTTCAGTCTCATCTGGCCAAGATAGCCGCAATTGCCTAAGACTGCTTGATGCATCATGAAGAGAATGTTTTTTCCTTTAATTAAATTAGTTGCAGCTCTGTGCCTTCAGACTCTGCACCAGGATGGTCCTGTGTTGCCTGACATGGTGTGTGGTTGTTCCCAGTTGCCACTGCCACCTTAGCGACAGCGGGAGACAATACGCCTGCTCTGCCTGTAAATCACCCCTTCAGGGAGAGTTCAGCTGCAGAGTGCTTTCGCAGTTTACCTGTATCCTGAATAATTGTTTTCCACAACTGAGTCTCTTTGTGAAATGTGCCTTATCTAAGCCTTCGTTCTCTTTGAACCGTTCCCCCAGAAACTCTCCTCCTTCCAGTTTCTCTTCTTTTGAAGTGGCAAAACACCTGCTATTCTTCAGTGCTGTAATACTTCTGCTGCTTTCTAAACTGCTGTGAAGGAAGCCTACTTGTAAGTTTTTTGTTTGGTTTTTTTTTTTTTCCCTTCTGATTTAAGAATTCTTAACTCCCTCATCTTTTATTTAATACGCTAGACCTTCTGACTTTGTTCTTGTCCAATTTTTCTTTTCTTACTCCTATTACTGGAGACAGAATTCATCCAGCAGTTGAATTAAAATACTGGCTTTGGGCAGCTGAAGTTACTGGCTACATACAGGTGTTACTTTTCATAACTGGGAGCAGCAAATCAAGGCTGGTCACTAAAGGAAATTCTGCTTTTCTTTACATGTAAGGGGTGACTCAGGGAGGTCTTTGGCATGAGAGGACATCAGAGGCCTTGTCTGGGAAGCTATAAGGAAGACAGTTTGCATTATTTCTCTGCTTTTTTGGAAGCAAGGGCTTTAGATTCATTGTGGCAGATTCATAGGAAATGAGCTCTTTCATTATGTACCAGTGCATAATGAGGGAGATGAAAGTGACTGCAGACTTAAATGTAGTTTCTTTAATATTTCAGGAATGCTTGGTCTGGGTAAAACGACTCAGAGCAAAGGCACGCGTTCCTTAGAAGATATTACCTGCCATTTGGAGACCAATCACTGTACTTTTGGACCTATATTATAGAGTCAGACAGCACTAAATATGAAAAATTTGGTATACTTATAGGCATTCAGCTTTATTTGTAGTTATCTCTGTCAAAGAAGACTCCTACAAGATATAGTCTGGATTTGGCAATAAAAAGGAGCTGTTTATAACATCATTGAAAATAGGACTTTAAAATTGGAGGTGTTAACTGGTGGAAAAAATAATGTGTGTTTAATTAAGACCCCCCCTTTTGAGGCAAAATACAAGGGGAAAGAGCAGAAGAAAATTAGTTTTTCAGGATTGCCCTTTTATGGCTGTACAGGGATACATGTGGCTTGATGGCATCCTGAACAGCATAACCCAGAAATGTGTGGGCAAGAGAGATTGCCCTGAAGTGGGTTTGGGAGCAGTGAGTTTGAGGCAGCAGCAGAGTTGGGAGCAGAAGGACAATAGGGGGTGATGGCTGGGTGGAGGAGGCTCGTATGTGCCGGTGCTCCAGAAGGGAGTTGTAAGAGATTGGTGGAGGTTTGGGGCCTAAAGCTACTGAAGAGAGAAGAAACAGAGAATCCAGAAGATGGTGTCAACAACTTGTATCTTTTGATGTCCGTCAGGTGGTTTGGATGAAGCTGCAAGACCTCAGTGGGCATCAAATGAGTGGTCTGTGCCCACTAAGAAATGATCATTTTGGCTGGCACTAATTTAACGGCCTCACTGGTAATTTGAGCAGAGAGATGAAAGGTGGAGAGACCACAAAAATAAGAGTTCTTTTTCCTCTGAAGGATGTTCCTCCCAGGCATGCTGATGTGATCCTTAACCAGTGGCTGCAAAATCTGTTCCTCATTTCTGGAAGATATTTTCAAAACTCTTGTCTCTTCACTGGAACAAAAATGTTGACTACTGTCCCATGGTGGACCCAAGAATTTCCAGAATGAGCAGCCACAGTGCTTGGCCACGGTTTCCTTTCTTACACGCTGTCTGTACTCTTGTCCCTTCCCACATGCATGTATGTATTTCACTTGGCAGGGGTGAAACCTGCTGCTTTGTGGTGGGTTAACCTTGCTGGATACCAGGTGTCCACCAAGGCACTCTATCTTCCCCACCTTTTCCTCTCCCTCCTCAGCAGAGCAAAAAGAGGAAGGAAAATAAGATGGGAAAAAAAAAACCCCGTTGTGGGTAAAACAAAAGCAGTTTAATAATAATAGAAGCAAAGCCAAGCAAATCCGTGCACAGAAGCAAAGGAAAACAAAGATTTATTCTCTACTTCCCATCGGTAGGTGATGTTTGGCCCCTCCCTGGGAAGCAGGGCTCCAATCTGTGTAGCGGTTGCTCTGGAGGACAACGGAATGGCCCCTACCCCCTCCTCCTTTTTCCTAGCTTTATAGCTGAGCAGATGTCATACGATATGAAATATCCCTTTGATTAGTTCAGGTCAGCTGTCCTGGTTGTGTCCCCTCCGAAGGTCTTGCTCACCCCATCCCAATGGGGGGTGAATGTTGGGAAGAGCCTTGGTGCTGTGCGAGCACTGCTCAGCACTAGTCACAACACGGGGGTGTTACCAACACCCCTCTAGCTGCCAGCACAAACCCTGCACCAGGGGGGCTGCTATGGGGAAAGTCAGCTCAGCCAGACCCACTACAGTTTACAAGGTGATTTACTGCTAATCTGTTTAGCAGTCCAGAGCATCATCAAATGGCTCTTAGTATGCTCCAACTATGACTTGGTAGTCTTCCTCACCTGCCATTTATCTTTTCCTTGGCACATAAAGTTATTGTAGCTGACAAGGGCTGTTGCTTCATCTGAGTCATGTCCTCTCAATTAATCTCTGTTTAATGTGTTTAGGAAATGCTTCTCAAATTAATTTAAAAGACTTGTTAATCTGGGATGAATCCGAAGTATCTCCCCCTGTCCCTTAAAGACCAGAAATTCACAAAGCTTTTTATTTGAATTCATAAGCATGACTTTTGATATGTGAGTTTCATCTTGCATTCCCTTCTGGGCTCAGCTCAGAGCTTGAGGAATGTAAGATGGTGTTACTCTTTCCAAAACTGGGATAAAAAATGAGTACAAAAATGAATTGCATGAACAACAGGCAAAATTAGCATATTCCTTAGAAACTAAGGAACTAGTTCCTTAGAAACTAGTAATCTAATAATTTAGTGAAACAGATAAAGGATTTTGTTTAATTTTTTTTTTAAATATAAAACCATATTGTCTCATATGCTTTGGAACATAGGTCCTGTAGAACAGGCTGAATGGAGTTGTTGGCATATTACTTACACAATTTTTTTTTTTTTTTTTTATCAGGGTGTGGTGTTTGTAAGAGAATGATGCCATCTTATCAGCAAGCAGCCACAGAACTCAAGGGTAAATATGTAAGTGAGAAGATCTGTATGAAATTTTAAAAATCCTTTTAACACTACTTTTTTTTTGAGTATTTAAACCCACAATACTTATCAAAGTGGAGAATTTTTAAGCAAATTGAAACAAAGCAAAAATGTTTCTATCTTGGTTTTTATTCTTTTTAAAACTTTGGAGAAGGAGGTATTAACTCACTTGCTCTTAAGATCCAGTGTGGTTCTTGCCATGGAAAAATGGACTCTGACACTATTAGGTTTATGTTTAGCTTCTAATTTCTGAGTTTGTAGTCCTTTTGAGCTCATTTTGGTAAGGATAAATAAATGTTTGTCATGCTAGGTTTGATCAGCTTTTTGACCTGATGTTTCATAGCAGGGTCAGGGATGGATGCCCTCGTAGTAGCGATTAATCTACTTTTTTAGTGGAGAATCACACTGTCATGGGAGGGAGTTTTCCTCTTAGGCACTAAGCATAAGCATTAATAAAATCTTACAGTTTTACTATAGCTCTGTCAAAGTTAGCACTCACACTGGATTGAATTGAATTGAAAGTAAGTTTTTTGACTGTAATAAAATCCATCAACAGCAGTCACAATAAATTAGTTGCCTGTTTGTACTAATAAGGCCTATTGATCTCTCTAAGCAAGTCAAAGGCACTTCTGTAGTCAAGGTTTTGTAATGTGCTTGATATAAAATTTATGATTTGCGCCCCGACCGCGACACCAATAATACATAAGTGACAAAGAAATAGGATTGTTGTTTTGTGACTTTAGCTGGATTTGATCTGATCCTACCTGTTAGATCATTCACTGTCAAATTTGCAGGTTTCCCTGGGAGAGGCGGCATGTGATGAGGACAAGATGGAGCACTGCTGTTCATTGCTAGAGCAGCTCTGGCCATTGCCACTCATAAGCACTGCATGCTATCAGACTCCCTCACATTCTCCCAGCTGGTTGTTTTTCAGAAGTGTTTTTTTCTAAATCCTTGTTTGCTTAGGGCTGAAAGGAGTGGGAGTTGTTCAGATTTATTTAGGGCATGGTACAACCCTTGAAGATATTTTCAAGAGCGTTTTTGTCTAGCCAGGCAGCACTCTAATGCCACTTGCCCTGGAGATGAAGCCTGCGCTGCAGTCATGGGAAGATAGTTCTGTCTTGCACGGTGGGTACATTGCAAGGCACAGAGTGGGCAGGAATTAGGAATGTAAAGAATCACCTACGGAGAGTAGTGCCAGAGAGAAGACATGTTGCAGAGTACTGTCTTCTCCTGCAATT
Organism: Coracias cyanogaster; assembly: GCA_033124195.1. Taxonomy (NCBI): domain Eukaryota; kingdom Metazoa; phylum Chordata; class Aves; order Coraciiformes; family Coraciidae; genus Coracias; species Coracias cyanogaster. The sequence continues at coordinate 10,008 of JAVSBS010006579.1, read as the reverse complement.
TTGCATTCCTTGTCCAAGTGCAGCTTGTTTTATTAAATCCAGACTGGAAAATTTAAACTCCAGATCTATTCTAGTTTGATTATTTCCTCCTTTGCTGTTTCTGCAGATCCGGGCTAATCCTGCACAGCTGAGTGATGGGGCTGCAGCACAGCTCTGAGACTGGCAGTGTCTGTGCTTGATGCAGCTCAGATCAGGGGTGCTTTTTGCACTGGAGTGTTTTTAGTGCAGCATCAGTTCAGAGGAAAGTCCAGTCATGCCTCTGCCACCTGTGTCTTTTACAAACATCCGTCTGTTCATCTAAATTTGACCTAATTAGCTTCCTGAGTGGGATGTGTACACAGTTTGCCATTTCTAAAGTTAACAGTGCTGTACTCATCATAAATAATCCATTGGGTACCTTGGAGCACTGTTGACCTCCAGATCAGACTTTGCTGGACAGTTTATGGTTGGTTTGGATGAGATGAAGGTTTGGCCTTTTAATCTGACCTATCATCAACTATCAGGCTGTGACAGGCTCAAAAGCGATTAATGCTATTATATAGCAGGAAAATGAAGCACAGTATTGCCTATTAAATAGGTCGTAAAAATGGGAAGGGGAACTGTACCTGTCCCTGGTTGCTGTGTCCTCTTGGGACTGGTTGTTTCTTGTCCCAGTCCTGTTACTGAGAGGAAGGCAGGGTGTTGTTTTCAGTGTTATATTGGATTTAGATTTTTGCAATTCCACTACACCCAGTGCAGAGTCATAAAATCCTGGAATGTTAGGGTTTGGAAGGGACCTCCGGAGATCATCAAGTCCAACCCCCCTGCCAAGCAGGACCATAGAATCTAGGGCAGGTTACACAGGAATGCATCCAGACAGGTCTTGAAA
>JAVSBS010006577.1:0-39840 GCA_033124195.1 Coracias cyanogaster | reverse complement strand
CGGCTGCGCTTCAATTGATTTATGATGGTGTACTGGAGCGGGATCATCATAGTCCTATGACCCGCAGGGTATCACCCCTTATGTTAGGTAGATTGATTAAAGGACTTCCCGTGACTATTAGGGCCGAGGTTGTTTGTATTCAGACTCAGATTCGGAATGGACAATTACAAATTACATGGTCCGATTTGCTTCTGCAAATAAGGCAATTTGCCAAAACGTATGGTGAAACTCTTGTTGTGAAACAACCTCTTACTACTGGGCAGGTGACTTCACTTCTCACCTAGGTAACAATGAAGCAATAAAAAGATTTAGAAGAATAGAAAAATGTTTGAGTACAATGAAAGATTACAGCTTTTTTTTATCAAGAGATGCATCTGTTGTTCACATAGCATTACCGAATCCTACATTTATCTGAATCTCATTTCAAGCTTATGCTTATAAATACAGATGTGTAAGACATGTAAACACATGATGGTATCACAACATGTGGAGGTCGTACTTAAGGATTTTTGTTATGAAAACTTGAGGATAAACTAGGATCATAAAGCTGGTAGAGAGATGAATAAATATAAATTATTTAAGAAAGTGAAACTTCTAGTTGGGCCAGAATGCTTGGGTTTTGGTCATATATGAAAGGTTTTGTTTTTGTCACAGAACATAAGCCATACACTGAGTCTGAAGCATACTGCATGGGTAAGTCAAGTACAAATCAATATAGCAGAGTAAATCTATTCGAAATTTCTTAGGTGCTGAAAGAAATGATGGCTGCCCAGTCAAACTAGATGAGAATGTATTTGAGATTCTCACATTCACTGCATGAGACAAATGCATGTCTTTAGTTAAACATGGACACAAACCCCAAAACTGAAAAACCTTGAGCATGGTCACAGAGAAGTTCATGTAATTATTTCTCTCAATTTCTGCTTTTATGTTAATCTTGTTAATTTTTTTTTTTTTAATTTCAAGCTTTAAAAATCCCTCCACCTCAATACCTGAAATCCACTTGAATCTAATTAGTTTCACATGGGTTTTATGTCAACATGAATCTGCATGTACCTGTCATGAGACCCTTCCTCTGACACTGGACAGCAGAAATCACAAAGAAAATGAGAACAGGGTAAATAATTCCCAGCCTCTAGTAATTTGTACCTCACGGATTTCAAAGTGCCTTTCTGTTTAACAGTTTTTAAGGAGTTTCCTCTTTACCTTTGGCTAATGAAAATATTTAGTGGCCAACAACATTGTAGATGAAAAAAGTTCAACATGTTCATTACGCAAAGAAAAAGATACCAGTGTACTACAGCAGCAGTAGAACTACTGCACTCGTGAATGACATTTGTTGCTCAACCTGGGCTACGTGCATTTGGGTATCTCCTTTGAAGATCTGCAGCTGTGTCCACTTTCTAGGTCTTCAGCAAAAAAATCAAGGTAAATCCTTTATTTACTATGAAGAAGAAAAAGAAAAAAGGAAAAAAAAAAAAAGGGAGAGCCTAGTTTACATCCGATACGCTGCATCCCTGTTGTGACCATATGCATCTACAGTTCAAGCCAACAACTTCATAGAATCTCCTGTCTGATCTGAATCCAATTCCTTTATGTAAAGTTTCTTTACTACTCAACTACAAAAATAGTATGTTCTCTCATCAGTGTTATAGTCTAATACAAAACACATCAACGTTCAGCTAAAGCAAGCTCTGCAGTTCAGGCATGTCGAGTGAGAGAGGTAAACCAGGGACTAGAATACATTTCTTAATTTTCTTGTCTTGTCCAAGAGCTGGAAAATTAAAGATACACAGCAACCTCAGATTATTAATAAATGCTTCCATTAACTGACATGGGGCAACCTGGGTTAGCCCACAGACAGTCACTGTGGCTAAAGAAGACAGTTCGACAGTAGCAGTTTCAGCAACTGGTCTGTTGCTGGAACAATTAATACAGACAGACAGATAGGGGAGATTTGTAAGGTAAAATTAATAGATTAAAGCTTTAGGAAACTTTGTTGAGATGGCTGAATAATGGGAGTATTTATTTTGTACTCCAAAGCTGCTATATTTAAACATATGTAAACTAAATATGTATGTCTTTAAAAGTGTAGGTAAGTAATGAAAAGCAACTTCTTTAATAAGAGCAAATTAAATAAGTAATTACATTTTAATGTGAATAGAAAGTAATTAAAATCAAAAGGCAGGTGCACAGCTCCCAACTTCAGGCTGCTGAAGCCCTCACATCTGGCTGGAAAGCTGCCTGGTGGAAAAGGACCTGGGGGTGCTGGTGGACACCTACTTGAACCTAAGCCAGCAGTGTGCACAGGTGGCCAAGATGGCCAACAACATCCTGGCCTGTATCAGAAATGGTGTGACCAGCACAAGTAGGGAGGTGATCGTGCTGTTGTACTCGACACTTGTGAGACCACACCTTGAGTACTGTGTTCAGTTCTGGGCACCACAGTACAAGGACATTGAGGTGCTAGAGTGCGTCCAGAGAAGGGCAATGAACCTGGTGGGGGGGTCTGGAAAACAAGTCTTATGAAGAGCAATGGAGAGAACTGGGGCTCTTTAGTCTGAAGAAGAGGAGACTGAGAGGATACCTTATTAATCTCTACAACTACCTAAAAAGAGGTTGTAGCAAGGCTGGTGTTGGTCTCTTCTCCTAAATTACTAATGATAGAACGAGAGGCAATGGCCTCAGATTGCATCAGAGGAGGTTTAGATTAGATATTAGGAAGAAATTCTTTACTGAGAGAGTGGATGGGCACTGGAACATGCTGCCCAGGGAGGTGGTGGAGTCACCATCCCTGGAACTGTTTAAAAATCAAGTAGATGTAGCACTTGAGGTTATGGTCCAGTGGCTAGAGAGATGTTAGGATGAAGGTTGGACTTGATGATTCTGGTGGTCTTTTCCAACCATAATGTTTCTATGATTCTATGATCTCTGAGGTGTAGGAAGGTGATGAGGGTGGGAGGGTGTCAGATACAGGGGTGGTGATGGACATGAACATGATGACAAATGACCTAAGTCTACAGACCTGTCCCAGGAGGCCACCAAGCAGACCTCCACAACCCTGGGCCAGGGAAGAGCAGAACCAAGCCTTGAGAGTCCCCAGCTGGCCCTTGCTCCATGAGACCCTGTGGTGCTCCTGGGGCAGCCTTGGGGCTCTGCTTGGGGCTGCCCAGCACAGAGGACATGGCCGACCACAGTGGAAATCTGGGACAAAATGACAGAAGCAGATGAATGTGTATGGGAACAGTAAGGAAAAGCCTCATGAAAATCCCCAGAAGTGACCACATGAACCTAAAAATCTGTCTGATGAATCAAAACCTTCACTTCAGGAAAGTTTTATAGAATCATAGAATCATTAAGGTTGGAAAAGACCTCAAAAATCTTCAAGTCCAACCATCAACCCAACACTACCATGGCTACTCGATCATGTCCTGAAGTGCCACGTGTACATGTTTTTTGAACACCTCCAGGGATGATGACTCCATCACCTCCCTGGGCAGACTGTTCCAATGTTTGACCTCTCTTTCAGTAAAGAATTTTTTCCTAATATCTAATCTAAACCTCCCCTGGCACAGCTTGAGGCCATTTCCTCTCATCCTATCAACAGATTCTTGGGAGAAGAGACTAACGCCCATCTCCCTACAACCTCCTTTTAGGTAGTTGTAGAGAGCAATAAGGTCTCCCCTCAGCCTTCTCTTGGCCAGTCCTCATAAGACATGTTCTCCAGACCCCTCACCAGCTTGGTTGCCCTTCTCTGGATCTGTTCTAGCACCTCAATATCTGCCTTACACTGTGGTGCCCAAAACAGAACACAGTTTCATGTGGAGGGTGAGTGATGGGATCCTTCTGCCCATGGCTGGGAAGAGCTTATAGCACCTGTGAGACCATTATAGGGTATAGCCCTTTGGCCAGTGATGACCTTGGAGACAGCTTTAAAACTCTGGGGCAGACTGACAGAAGAGGTGGAACAGCAGGCACTTGGTGGGCAAGAGTCATTAGAAGGGCTGGTGAAGACCATTGTGCGGAAACAGAGGTCAGAGTGCCTCCCAAGCCTGCTGGAGCTTTGTCAGTTCCTCTCTGCCCCACAGCATGTCCTGCTTCTGCCAAAATCCCCACTTGTGCTGGGAAGGACCCAGAGCATCCATTTTTGAGCCCTCTCCATATCTACTGCTTTCTTCTGAGATGCATGCTGGTTTTGGACATGTCTCATTGTACCTTTCAGAAGCTGATAGTGATTAATCTTTCTACCTTGTCCCACTTCTGCGAGTCATTAGTATTTAGTCACTGTCTTAATTCGTACTTTTTTGTTCAGAGGAATTGCAGGTAGATGTGCGTTAGGATCTTGATGACTTGCTACTGGAGGCCTTAGCAATACATGTAATTTTTATAGCCCTTCTTCTGCTGGTACTTTGCATACTGTTCATATTCTCTCTCTACCCGTATCAATATAAATATTTGTCGTACAGTTTCCACAGAGCTAGAAGATTCTCAGGCTTCTATTTCCTATTGTAGGCACTTCAGTACTGTCTGGCAAAAAAATGACAGCTATCCCTAATGGTTTGTAAGTTTTCTATTCAAAAGTCACCAGGTCTGTGATGTTGTCACTAAAGTTACAACAGAATACTACAGTAAATTTTCAATTTTTCTGATGCCTAGAATTAGAAATTAATATTGCATTTCATTTCCTTCTATGCAATTATTTTGTCTATAAATTCTATCTGATCTTGTCTTCATAAATATTTATTTTATTGGATTCTCACAAGCTTTATGGTGTACCTCCCCACTTTCTCATTGTACTTTACTCACCTTAGATTATCCCTTCTTATCCAAGAAAAAATGGAAAAAAGGTTTGAGGGGAAGAGACATTAGCCATTGACAGACCAGACAGAAAGAACTCTGTTGAGTAACGGAAAAAATTATTTTGCTTTTAAATAATATTCTAAATATTTTTTCCCTGAGTTGTAGTACTTTTCTCACCAACTCTCCAGCTATATATTATGGAAGCTAATCAGAAATGTATTGGTTATAATAGAGATGTCATTTGACATCAGATATAAATGTTGATCCGGATTCAAATGCCACATTTATAGTTGGAAGCAGCAAGTGACTCTCTGCTGAGATTAGCAGCGTAGTGTTCAATGCCAGATAGATAACATGAAATTCATTTCTGCAGATCTGTTGTTATAAGAAAGTTGAGGAAAACTGACCTGAGCAAGAATAAGGCAGACAGTTTTAATGAGTTCATATTAGTAAGAAGAAACTTATTTTCTGCACATGATTCCATCCTGGATCTTGTTGCATACAGTGCTAAACATTACAACATTACTTTAAAAACTACACAAGGTTTGTATCTTCAGTCTCACATTCTGTTAGTAACAGCTGGAGAAATAATACTTCATAATATGAAAAGAAGAAACTGTTCCAATACTTTATCATCAGACTAATTAAATAATTTGGAAAGCTGCTTCAGAGTCATTAGAATGATCATGAAAATCTGCTAAAAGAAGTGTGTTCAAAGACAGATTCATTTACTAAAGAAAAACCTATGCAGGCCTTTGTATTGGTCAAGGTTCTTGTCTTCCATAACAGCCCTTGTGTGGCATCCAGCTCCAGGTACCAGAGTTCACGAAAAGGTAAAATAAATAAATAGTCAAAATGTCTTTCATATGACTCTGCATGTCCCTACTACATCCCTTGCACCTGGCAGACTGAAAAGAAAGCTTGAGAGCAAAGATGTCACCAGACAAATAAGAAAATTCCATTTTGCAGTATTGTGGCATCTCAGTACAATTTCACAAATCAGGTACACAGATGAAGGACAATACTGTCCCAAGGCACCAACATGACAAGACTACCGCAAAGTTTCTCATTTCCTTACTGCCATGTTCACATATGTTCTTCTGCTGTTGGCATTTTGTCCTGGATTTCCACTTTGATGGGCCTGTGTTGCCCACACAGGGCTGCCCTGAGCAGAGCCCAGAGGCTGGGCTCTGCAGGGTCTGTAGCACTACAGGTTCCTGTTCCTGGTCCCAATCCACACATATATGCTCTAATGCATACATATAAGAAAGACACGTATAAAGTATATCTATGTATAAATATGTAAAAAATGTATTTATGCATATTGATACACTTTTTCCTATATGTATTTACATAGACAAAGACAAATAAAGCACTATATCTTCAGATAGAAGACATTCCCAAAGCAAAGGAAAGGGGCAGCCAATCAGAGAGAGGATGGTCTTAGATCATGTGGGTGTGTTGGTGCCAAAAAAAAGCAATCAGCCAATCACAGAGTAGTATGGGAACACACAGGTTATGAAGTCTTAAATGGCAACCATGAGCTTATGGTAGACGGGGCTTCCTCGCCCTGAGGTACTTCTGGATATAGTAGGCAGGATATCTGGTCCTGCCAACCAATCACAGGCCTGCCTGAGAACACCTGGATGTGAAGTTCTACAAAATGGTGCTCCAGGGCAGGAAGAGGTGGGGTGAACACACTGTGTGACCAGCAGAGGGGTGGTATTTCTGAGGACTGCAGGCAGGCATGGGACTTTTGGAAGACGGGCTTGGCAGCTGTGCTGGTAGTCTGGGGTCACTGTCCTGTCCTGCTTCAGCTGTCACATGAGAGGAGGCAGGTCAGCACCCAGAGAGGGATAAGACGTCAGGGGAGAGAAAGGGATGGCAGGAGCCACTGCTCTGGAATACCACAACTGGGTTCAGGTGGCCCATGGGCTACATGGGCCAACTGAGCCTTCCTCACCTGCCTGCCCTGGTGCTTCTCCTCGGCCTGGTCCCTCCTTGACTCATGTAATCATCCTCAGGAGGACTCTGCTCCAACCAGCATCACCCATCTGGAGGCTTATGCCCCTCCACCCTGGTAAGCAGGATGATGTGCAGCCCAGCTCCCTGCGGCACAGCCTCAGACTTCCTCCTGTCAGGGAGCAGCAGTGCTGCTTCCCCAGGCTCTTGTGAAGCCATCATTTCTCCTGAGAAGCAGAGAGTAGGAGGCTGTCCTCCAGACAGCATGCACTACCAACCGTTCGTCTGAGAACCACACATAAATACAATTGCTTTTTCAACTGCTTTTTGCTCTATCAAACTATTTCCAAGAAGATTCTCTATAACTGAAATTTCTTCTTTATAAATTTCTGTTTAAATGAATTTCTTATAATGTGCTTCGGCACAGACTTTATTCTTTTTAAAAAATAAAATCGACTGAACTTGGACAAGAGAATTTTTTTTATTGCCAAGTGCAGTATGCACCCTGCTGCCTTCACTACTCCAACTCTACCCTTGCTCTGAGAGGAAAACACCCTGGCCCCATAGCTGCACGAACACAGCTTCCTCTTCTTCCATCAGAGGCTATGCTACTAGCTGATACTGGGTCACTGGGCCCCTTCATTGTTGGTAGCTATGCCTGTGCACATGGTGCCATGTTCTATGGGGCTTCTCCATTCAATCCTTGTTGCCACTCTTTTTCTCCCGATGTCACAGTTCTTGGAATTTTTCCAAGTCTTCTCAGCTTCTTGCTTTGAGTCTACTTCACAAATGGATTTATGCCAAGTAAAGAGAGAAGCTACATCACGCATCCCTGTATGGATGAACTGCAGCTTTTGCCACTGAAAAGGGACAAATCTCATTTCTCACACTCAGAACCATTAACTGGGAAGTCTCTAAATCCAGAATCCTCAAGTTTCCAGACCACACAAGATGATTTTTCTTAAAAAGTCAAAGATGTTTCTTGATTAAGAAATGACGTTTAAAGCTTCCTGCCTATTGTCGTCCTCGAGGGTGATATTAGGAAGTTATTTAGGTGCTCTGTAACTTAGTTTTATAAATTAGGGATATGGTTTTCCCTTGACCATTAAGATTTTCAACTTCAGAGGACTTGGATCTCTTACAAGGGGGCTATAAATCATTCTACAGAACAAAAGTTCATAACCAATTGGGATTTCTAGGTGCTGCAATAGATATAAAGAAGAACAGCAGTACATAGTACTCTGGGATCAAAATGTATAAAAAAGAAGAATTATACCACGGTACCTCTGCTGTAGCTGTTCACATCTGTCTATGCTCTGAAAGCAGAGAGAACTATGAATCATTGTCTGAAATGAGCAAAGTCACCTATGTTTGCTCTGTTCAAAAAGAAAATAAACCCCTCCCCCGTGAGGACGCACTGATAATTAGCAGAACTCAGTTTCTGTAACAAAACAGGAAAAAGGTAACATTTCTCTTTCAATGGTGCTCAGAAGAAGTGTTGGTGGGTTGTGTAGTAATGTGCTCCAGAGTACCTAAAGATGAAGATGGGCTAAAAGTGAGAATCCCCATAACAGGAAAACAGTAATAACTGGGAACAGGAAGGGATACTAAGTCTTGTCCTTACCAAAACAGTATGTGTTATCTAAAGGAAGTTCATATCCTAGTTCAGGCAAAACAATTGGTGGTGTCTACATACAGCCACTTAAAAGCTTAACACTGGGGAAGAGCCTGAGGTTTACCCTGCCCTCACATCAGTTGACTAGCAGCGTAACCAACAAGTACTATTACTAAGATAACAGTATACAACTTCCTCAAGGTAGATGCAGCTTAAAAATGCAGTGATGTGAGGTGTTCACCATCCCTGGCAGAAACTGGAATACAGAATTTCAATGGCACAACAGACTGGGCTCTGTTCACCTTTTAAACCTTCTGTAATTGGGACTAGTGTTACATAATGAAGTTATCCAGACTGAGGAACTCCTAGGTACTCTTTTTTTTTTTTTTTTTTTTTGAGACTAAGAAGAATGAGAGCTGCTTGGGATCAGCTGTGAATGTGCTATTGATTTCCCTCCTACTGTTACCATGACTGAGAAATGCCTTGTAAAGCATTCTCATTTAGTCAGAAATCAGAGTTTTTTCCAGCAAAGTGCAACAGCACCACCATAATGCTTCCAGCATTAGGGAGGGTACACTCTACCAGGGACTGGTTTTGGTCAACAACATCAGTAAACTGATACAGAGTGTTGTACTTTTCAGCCTTACCTAGACTAAATCACTGGATTTCTGGTCAGTAATGTTAGTCATGCTATATGAATGCTACCATGGGTGTGGAGCCAAGACACAGATGAGTAGCATTTGTTTGCAGTGGCATCTGGTGGCAATTGTCAATGCCAGGCTTCTCACTTGGCAGTGTCAGACGGTATCAGATAGGCTGTGTTTGCTTGGGAATTCCCATGAGAGCCATGCAGCACTTAAGTTTGAGCAGTGCCTGTTACTAAGCTTCTTGGAGTATTTCCAATTTAAAGTGGTTTTTTGGGAGACTTGGGGAAGGACGGGGTTTCGTTTTCCCTGAACAGTCAAAGATTTCATGGGCAGTAAACATCATTTTGTGATATGTGCTACTTTCTCAGCCTCTTAGCAAACAAAGGCATAGGTGTGCAAAGTTTTGGACACTGCTCCAAATGCTTTTACCATTTCAAGAGAATATGTTGAAATAGGAAATAAAATGACTCCTGTATGTTCCTCCATATGTTTCAAAATTAGAAACATAACATGCTTGAAACATGATTGCTGAACTACATTTGTTGAGCTTTCGCATAATTTTTCCTCAGAGCTCACTTTCATGCAGCATATGATGCTTTTGGTAGTGTAATTGTACTAGGCTGTTTAAGAAAATAATTCATCTTGCCCTATTACCTGTACTTGATCAAAGAAGAGCAATAACTGACCAGATGTTGCTGCATATATTTGTGTCTGTTTGTGAATCTGTTTACTTCAGGCCCTTTTAAAAAAACACTAAGTAAAATAGCATCATTGTGGAAGTTGGGAGATGGGAATACTACAGCATTGCATTTTTATTATGAGATTTAAATAAATAACTGTGATCAAATCTACTTTAAAAGTATGAAGTCTGTGCCTAAATAATTTCCTACTCTCATCCTGTTCAAAAAAACCACATCAATATTTGTTCTTTATACTGTTGTCACTTGTATGCTCAGCTGTAATATTAGGTTAGCATTTAATAGCATGCCTAGCTATGAAAGTGTTTCCAATTCCCATTTGAATGTGTTAAAGCAATCTAAAGGTTACAGTGCAGTGCCCTGGGCATCACTGGGGTTTAGAAGTAACTGTAAAAGGGTTTTAACTTTTACAGAGGAAATGACTCAGTAATCCTATTTTTGTCATATTTCTTAAATTACAGATGACAATATATTATAGTTAAAATGTAGCATTTTCAATAAAATGTAAAGTATATGAAAGTCTGTGTAGTTATACAAACATGAATAGGAAGACGCTTTACCTCCTTTGACTCTACAATTCTAACAGAATTCAGGGTTTCAAGGATGATTTCCATGAGGGTGAAGAAATGATGATCAGAAGTAGCTGCTTTTGAATGAAAATCTGTATATTTACAGAAATTCCAGGCAAAATCTTATTTCTGCCAACATAGCAGGAGAAAAACCAAGAAGCCTCTCCCCTCTGTGTGGTTCTTAGGCATTTTCCAGGCAGTGCCAAGGGTGCTGTCTTCACTGTCTCCATGCCAGAGATTCCTATACAGTAGTATCAGAGCTTTACAGCTTTGTTGTGTTTTGGTTTTAGAATTTTCCTGCTGGCTTTGTGCCTCTGCCTCTAACAGAAACACACAGCCATAATTTAATCAGTCCTTTCTCTGCATTAGCACAAACCATGAGGACTCCTATTACCCCCCTCCTTCAGACTGAACTAAAAAATGTTTCAGCAAAACAATAGATTAGTGTTCCTGAGTAAATTGTGCCACATTTTTCCCCCTCACATTTCTGATGGTTTTAAATGAGTCAGTCCCTAACATTTTGCTCTTTCAGGCTACTGCAGCACCATCTACAGAGCCAGAAGAAGTCCTTAATGTTGTCACCATCCTGCTGGTGAACCTCAATGCTGAATGTTTTTATAAGAAGCAGGTTTTGTTCTAGACGATTTTAATTGGGACCACACTTGTAACATTGTCATCTGTGCTCTTCAGAGTACACCTGAAATCTGAATGACCCTGTAGCAGTACTACCCCAAGAAACGGAAATTTGGACAACTTCTTTTCTAGTGCATCTCTCAGGTTATTGCTTGAAATAAAGAGGAATGACTCAAACTTGGCATCACATGAATCCAAGACAATATCTGCAATTAGGAATCTGATATTGCTTACTTAACTCTTATTTCAGGGATTCTGGAGGTCCATCACTTTTTTTTTATATGTAATTTTAGATTTCAAGTAAATAAATAGACATTGTTCTTTTTAGGCAAAACTGGGTCATGCATTTAAATTTTATTTTCTTCTGATGCAGCTTGTCAGAACAGGACAGGGGATGGATTTGGGAAATGGTGGGGTTTCAGGTTTATCTTCGATGTTTGTCTTCCTGTAATAGGATCACTTAGAGTGACTTTCTGAGAATTAAAGGTCCCTGTTTGAAATTCATGGGATCTGTAATTAAAATCTGATAGTATGAATTGATTTTTTAGAAGGTGTCTCTTGTCCTATAGATAAAACGAGATCTAACTGCTACGGGATAAGCTTTTCAATATTTACAGTTGGATGTAGCAAGAAGCAACTCTTCAGTTCTGCCCTCAAAAGCCTGAAAGTATAGGGACACTTTTCCTATGAGAATGATTTGGCAGACTGAATGACTGGAAAAATATATTTAAGGAACTTCCTAAGAAAATTTGTTTTTGCCATTACATCAAAGAATGGCTTTACTCTAGAAAGATTCTGCAGTGCAGAAGAATGTGTGAGGAATCTGAATATGAAAGGAATTCTCCACCAGCAAGGAATGGAATAACAGAATTGATCAGAAATATTACAAGGGTTTTGTTTTGTTCATTGGTTTGATATTTTTGGTGGTATTTATTTCTGAAAACTCAAACTTTTACAAATTTATGGAAGGTTTAAGCAACAATGCATTTTGCTCGCAAAATTTTACAGAATAAATTATTTCAGTAATATTTAAAAGATGACAAAATTTCCCATTTTAAGATTTGAAAGGTAGATTTATTTTCAATATAGTGGAGTGAAAAAAAAATAATTATCAAAACCTAAATAATTCAAAACAAATCTGACGTTTTAACTGCTCTGTGGTCAATCCTCTTTGGGGGTTTGGCTAATACAAATGTATGCAATTTTTTTTCATCCCTTTTTGCAATTATTATTTTCTAAGATCTTGAATATTTTCATTAATAGCAAAGCTATTTCCTACTTATATCTGCTAATCAGCTCGGTTAGTCTTTGGAAATGAGTGATTGTCTCATATATCTCAACTGCATAATGTATGCCAGAGACAGTTAACTAATCTTATGAACCCAAATAAAGGAAAAAGTATTAGGAAATGTTAAAATTAATTTATCATTTTTTTAATTATAAAAAAGCTGTGCTTTACTTTTATGCAGTCTGAATCTCTGTTGTGTTGTGTATGTAATAACTGTTGATACCAGATAAAATGCTCTGCTGTAATAAGTCCAAACCCTTATTTCTAAGAGGGATATTGGGGTTTCTGGAGCCAATTTCTATTTGCTAAACCACAAACATACTGACAAATGTGGAAGATTTTAGGTACAAAGAATATTTACATCTATTCTTTTTTTCTTATCCTATTATTGCTAATTTGTTCTCTGTTAATCTATATTCCAGTCTATGTTGGAATTTACAAATGTACTATCTTGTTGCAAAAAGCAAGCTCTGCTAATGAATGCAGAATTGTTCCTCTGTTTGAAATAAATATAATTTATCTCAAAGACTACAATGCCAGAATTGTGCTAAGTGCACATATTCTACCACTTCTTAACTGTTGTGAGTCACTTTGTCGTGGTTCATTGGAGAAATATATGTGCAATTTTCAGTAGATGGAAATACTACTGCCATGTTACATAAATTGAAAATATTTCAGAATTCAGATCTGAATAGGCCTTGCTGGTTTGCCATACATTTACTGATAGAATTTATGTTTTCTGGTAAAACATATTGGAGTAATCAAGGAAGTGCTCTAAAAATATTGGTATTTTTCATCCAAAACTATGTAAAGGAAGTACTAGTCTAGCACAATAAAAAAGTCCTAACTCATCAATGTAAAGGTTGCATATATTAACATTGTATCCTTATGTATATATTTTCCAGATAGTTTTCAGTTATGTCATGGAACTAATAACATATAGTATTCCTGTATTTACCTTATTGTAATAGAAATTCTCCATCAAGGTTTTAATCTGCTTAAATTTAGCTATTTTTCTGAAGTACTTTTCATGGAAAGTTTTAATCTTCTTGTCAACAACACGTGTTTTTTGAAGAGAACGTACTGAGTAAAACTTTCAGTGCAAAATTTTGTATAATCACTTATGAATGTTGAGAGGAAATTTTCTTTAATTTTCTGATTGTTACTTGTTACAATAAAAAATGGAAGTAAAGTAACCATGAAATTATGAATATTCATTTGATTGAGCCAAACTATATTCCTGTACAAAAGTTCTTACATAATTTACCATCTTTTAATATATTTCCATACTTTAAAACTTTATTTTTTTTTTTTATTTACTAAAAGTACTTATTTGCAAAGTAAAGGGGGAAAAAAGTTAGACAATAAAAAGCCTAAGAGGCTAATTTTGCATTGTCCACACATACTTAAATGCATTTACCTATTCAGTCTCTTCAACATCAACAGAATAACCGGCATATGTTATCTTAACTGTTAATATGTTAAATTATTCACAGGCTTAAGTATTTTCAGGGTTAGGCCATGATCTATTCAATGACATGAGTCTCTAGATACTAGGTCTTTTTTGTTCTTTGAATTTGATATGTAATGTCCATAAATACAGCTCCCATGTTTCTTTAGCATATTCTGGCACAGAGTTTTAACAGAATGTCTCTTTACATTTTTCATCTTGTAATTCATGTTAAATTTCACTGAATAATGCAAACATATAGACTTCTGTTGCAAACTGACTAAAAGTCTATCAAAATCTGAACTGTCTGATGTAATCAAAATTTCCTTGCTAAGTCTGATTCCCTCCCAAAGCTATACATTTGTTAGTGCCTCACTTTATGTTACAGTAGGTAAGTCACTTTGCATTATGATGGTGTAGTGTAATGTCATAAATGGCATAAGCAGACGTGACGTAGTGGAAAGCAGTGACTGGAACATGGTATTCTAAAAAGTTATCCTAAAACACTATGCAAGAAAATCCCTACTGTTTGGTTGTTTTTTTTTAGTTCAGTACATACGTATATATTTAATGTAGAATACTTACGGAATGTGTTGATTAATTAATGAAGATGGCCTCCTTTTGATTAGCTGATATGAAGATCATCAGATTCAAGCAGCGTTTCAGGCTTGGCTTAGAAGGTGAAAGCCATAAAACAATGTCAGTTCATTTACGATTTTTTAGACCATGTATGTTTTTTTTACTGCTAGTAAATGTGTTGGATCTTCCACTGACTTAAGTTACTTCTCATGACAAAATGGAAGACCTGTATAACTCCCTGTATACTAGTCTAACAGGATTTCTCCTTGCAAGTACCATAACCCTTAACAACATTTCCTGCCACAGACAAGATTTATTTGAATATGATCTTTTATGTATATGTCATGTGTAACATGATAATGAAGCCCTCATAGATTTCTTTGCATAACCATTTGCATTGTCACAGTTGTAGATGAATTTCCATTTACTCATACTGAATACATTTAATTAAAATTAATTTGTCTGAAAAAAGTTCCAAAACTCATAGTATGGCCTAAAGCAAAGTAATTTCCCACACTAATGATACTGGGACACCTCAAACCCAGCAGGAAGATGACGGCATGAAATAGACATCTCTATAGTCCATGACTCCCTGACCTTTCATAGCTCGCCAAGGGTAGAATATCACACTGTTGTGATTCTGTCCTTTGAACAGGGCAGGTTTTACTAGGAAAACAGGATGAGGTTATTAGGCAAGGAACATCCTGGTGTTAGTAGTAATTACTTTCAGACACTATTAATTTAGATAAGATTCAGAATACAGACCTCCATTTTTACAAGATATTTCTAAAGGAAAGGTTTTTCATAGCTGTATGAAATGCATTAGTATTGCTTTAAATGTATGTTCTTATTGAATGTGACCATAGAAAAGATTTGAAAAGGCTGTTGTGCGCTGTTTTGTGAAATGCAGTTCTTTATACCTTAGAACTGAATACCTAAAAGATTTGGCTATGTTAGAATGGAAAAGTAACTTGACTATTTCACGTGGAAGATGTTAATTGCCAATCACAGACTGAGAGAGAGATTGTAAATTATTTTTGGTATAGCTGATCCTAGGTATGTAATTGGATCAATTGAGTAATGCAATGTGATTGAAAAATGTGAGAAAAATGAAAGGGCATATCATCCTATCAATAAAATGAGCTTCAAACAATGAAAAATCATACAGCTGACTACTGTTGTCTCATTACACTGATTATTAGAACCAGTTCAGACAATGACTAATACCTTTTTTTTTCTTAGATGTGAAATATTTTACATAGTTTTTTGAAAGATCTAAATGAGAAATGTTTTAGTATAAATCATTTTGGTATACCAGAACTTTTAATATCCAGTTGCAAAGGTGTCTGACTTTTTTTTTCTTCCAGAAATGATAGAGCAGCAGGAAATTTTAATGAGCTATAGGAGTAGCTTAAAGTAAGGTGATGTCATGTGACAATCAGGTACTTTTCTTTGTACCACATTTTCCCTCAATAAACATTTTATCCCACTGGGGCAAAAGAAAGGAAGAGAAAGAGAGAGAGATGCAAAAGATACTTTGCTTCCTGGAATATACTGCTAATATAGATAAAACATCATTAAACAGCTACATGAAATAGGCAGTACTCTTCTTCAGATAAAATAGCTGCTATATTTATCAGTGTTCTCTAGTGTTTTCAGATTTCTTAGTCAAGTCACTGCTTATAAAAGGTGCAAGACTGACAGCACAAGAATATGATGTCCTTTGTCTGTCTCCTAGAAAAGCACTGAGTAGGCAGCAAAGTCCTGGTTCTCTTTTCCTTTAAAATTATTTGTCATCTGTGTCACTGTTGAATTTACTGTGTGGTTTGCCTTTGATTGACAGCAATAATTCAAGGAGTATAAGTGTTTCTGCACTGTAGTACCCTTGTATATCAAATGAGCATGGAAGGCAACATTAAAAATGAAAAAGTGTCTGGTTTCTGTAGCCAATTCCATGCCTTCCAGCACTGGACCATAGAAAGAATGTGGTGTTCTGAGAAATGGACTGAGCAAGAACAAATGAGTTCCCCATCCTGTGGGCAGTGAGGGGATGCTATCACTTGAGTGTGATCCAGGGCCTTGAACAGGGGCCCTGAGGCTGCGACCTCTGGACAGACAGCAAGGCCAGCAGGCTGGTGTACCTCTGGAAATCCAGCAGAACGCTTCCCAAAATGGAGTGGAAGATCTGGTAGCAGTACAGTAGTTAGAGATGCCATTCAGTCCTTGGACTCTAGCCAGATACTTCCTCTGGGTGCTGCCGCACCCATAGTTTTGCCATGTGGATGTTTCTCTCTGAGGAAATGGACTGAAACTGCAAAGGGATCCCACAGAGCAGGAGAGAGATAACAGTCCCTGTTGCCTATGCCAAAATCTTAATAGGTATCTTAAATGTTTCCACGATAGATGCTGATCTCCTGCCAGCTGGTGCATAGAGTGCAGCATGTGCCAGCTGGGCTGGGTGCAACAGACAGTTACATTCCCGCATATATATATTTCTTACCCACTTAATGGTATTTTGTCTCAATTGCCAACATTTCTGGAGTAGAGGATTCATCTGCCAGCATCCCTGCTCCTCTGTGTGGTATGAAGAAAAGATTCACAATCTTGTTAATATTTTAATTTTGCACACCAGAAGCACCTTCTTGTCACTAGTGATGCCCAAAAGGTTAAAAGCAATTGTGAGGAGGTTTTGTTTCAAACCCATAGAGAACAATGCCAAATTCAGGAAAAGGGGAGTCAAAAGTGTGGGACTGTGGATTAGCCAATGCCAGAAGTGATGGGCTACAGTTGTCAACCAAACCCTATAGATCCTTACAGTGAAGCAGATGGCAAATTTCAATACATTCTGCACTATGAGGAATGTGCTTTTTTTTAATGAGTTGCTAAAATTTGCAGTGAAAAATCGCAATAAGCAAATAAATCATCTGCCTGGATTGTCTGTCACCAAAGCAGTACAAATGATTTGGCAGCACACTGAAGCAGCGCAGTAGTTGTTGCAAACCTGCTGATACTTTTTTAAAGAGTTCAGGATGGACCACATGTCTTAAAAGTTCAACTAAGCTTGAATGAAATCCGAAGATGTAAACTACACTTACACAGAATTTTCTTGCCTGAGGGACTCTTCAACTTCAACAAGCTGATTGCTCCTGCACCCTCTGACACTATTCCATCTGCTCCATCTGTTGTCGTCCAGTTAACACTGGGGGAGGTTAGAGCTGTGCTCTAGTCTACTAAAAGTGCTTTTCTAAACTGATTATAAGACCATTCATAGACCTACATACAAAATGGTCCTTCTCTATTATAAACAACAGAAAAACAATTTTTTTTTTTTTTAAAGTAGCTGCATCCTGAACTTCTCTGCTTGTCAGGTGAAGATCATGACATGGTCTGAAAGCATAAGATCTTCTTTTTATTGCTGGGAGTAATATCAGCTGAGGTGGTGACTGCTCTTTATTTTTACTTAGGGATTAAAGCCTCTGATTCTTCAATGTAACCAACACAACTCTCTAGCACTCTGTGTTTACTTCTCGGGAAAGGGGCATGCAAAGGAAATATGTTAGTCTAGTTTCTCCTTTATAATGTTTCATTTAGATTTGGACTCGGGTGATTCAGATTCAGGGCTGAATTTATTTGAAGGCGGAGTTAAGGCAGTTGCACCCTGACCTGTATGGTTTGTATGGTCTTGGGTGTGATCTACTGCCTCTACTGCTACTGATCCACTTCTGCAGGACTTACCTCCCTAGGACACTGGTTTAGCCTGTGAGTAGCCTTTCCAAAATCAGTGCAAAATAGTGCAAAAAATGCACTATTACCTCTTGGTCCTGGAAGCTCCATGTGGGCTGCCTGCTGAGACTATTTAACCTGATGCAAACACAGCCTGGGCTTTAAAAATATTAGTTCTGCTTTTTATATAGTCCCTAAAGTCTTTGGGTTCCCAGCTCTGTACAAAAATGTCTGAACACTCACTGAGCATCTGTATTCATTATACAGCCACATTCATGCAACCCATCAAACCAATGCTACGTTCATCCGTTGCAGAAACATAGGGAGGGGTGTGGTGCACATGAATGTACTGTAAGCATCTGACAATACTTCAATACTGTGCAGTGCTTAAACGATTTTTTTTCACAGCTGATCCTAAATGCTTTCACAAAACACTCTGCAGTTCTGTAAATTCTCTGATATTTCAAGGCATATATTCAGTGTGCTTTTCCAAACCCACAGACCATCCTGTGACTTATCTCCAGTTCTTTCTCTCACTCTTTTCCACCTCATAGCTTTTGTTTCAGCTGCCAAAGGAAAAAATAAACAAACAATAAAAAATTTGGTTTTTCTCCACCGTCTATGTCCTAAACTACTTGAAAGGCTTTGAAGGATGTGAAGGGATGACTGAGCAGGGAAAGAGTTAATTGAAAAGTAGAGTTTTTAAGTAAAATTTGATCTTACACCAAAGCCACAGGTTTAGTTGCCCCTTACCCTTCTTGAAAGAATACTTCAGTCTTTTTTTTGCAATAATTTAATTCAAGAAAGGAAAATAGCTTTTAATTACTTCAGACTGGCATGGGTGTGACTACAGTGAATTGGAAATGTGAGAAAGGAATTTTTTCTTTTTTGCAAAATCTTACCTTGAAGAAATAGAAATAGTGACTGAAGGTTCATGCAAAGATGCATTCAGGACTTCTGCATGAGTCTGCAGTCTTGGAAGCAGATTGCTGAGAAGGAATAATCACATATATGAGCATTTATTAACACTAACTTGATGATGCCAAAAGTTTAAGTGAGATTAGAATCAGACTTTTAGCCTCGAAGTGGAGACCAGCATTTTGCTGAGGAGTTTTGGATCAGGCTGTATAGACTTATACCTTAATAAAAATCCACATATGTTATCTAACTCTTCAGGGGGAAGCATAGATATGTGATAAAATGAGAGCTACAGTATTACAGACTGCATTCCCTAAATCTGGAGGAGTTCAGAAGAAAGTCTTTGCATTCCAAGTAAATGAGATCCTGCAGCTCTGTAGGGAATGACTTTAATTGAAAAGTCACATTCCTTGCCTCTCATGTAAATAAATCATGGTACTTGAATTTGGTCATGGCCTTTTGTCTAGCTTGAGGCCAATAGCAGTCCAAGGTAATGTTGTGAATGCAGGAAATAACACTGTGCAGGCAACCTTCACATTAATACATTCTGTAACACCGTAGGTAAGACAGGGATATCTCCAGCTAGGATAGGGATTTTAATTCATGCCTAGCTAATCTAGATTGAAATATGTGTGTGTTTATGGACACATAAAACATGAGCTACTGCCCTATATCAAATGAAGACATTAAAAATGTTGATAGAAGCCATAGCTGATTGCTTTGACATACCCAAATATTTTAAGAATAAGTGGCCCAAAAGAATTGGAACCACATTATCTTTAGAACATATTGGTACCATTAAAAAAAAATGCAATACCATATTTGATTGGGAGTAAATTTTCAGTAAAATATAGCTAGAAGAAAAATCAACCTTCTTAACTAAACTAAAAATGTATTAAGGCAGTGCTTTTTATTTTTTATTGAATCACATTGTTAAATGCAGTCAGTTACAAAAACATCACCTACCCGCAATGAAGGCAAAGGTGGTGTTGCTGTTTTGCTCAGTATTTTCTCACTCCATTAAAAACCCCAGCCCATAACTCTTCAATTTCTTAAGAAAACAAGGATTGAAATTATAATTGTATCAAGAAAAAATATTATTATTTACTGCTTGTGTTACATTGGGTTCCATAATGTGTTGGGTGCTGTACAAAAGTAGCAAAATACATTCCCTATATGAAAAAAAAAGCCCTTACAGTTTAAGATAAGCAGTAAAGTAGGGAGTAGAACAGATTTTTTTAAAAATCATTCTCTGAAAACATGGAAGAAGATATCTAAACTCCCACAGAAACTCCCCTTTATCACTACAGCTGTTTTCTGTTTGTTATGTAGATGTGTCCTTGGTGATACCATGGGGAAATATATGATTTTATCATATCTCCAATCCCAAAATATTCTTAATGCATTGGGGGAAATTATTAATATAGTTACACTTTGAAGCTTTTGTATTACATTTATAAGAGGGAGTTAGCTGACCTAGCCTATCAGACTAGTTGATACATTAGAAAATGTCATGCTTTTCAGAGTCACATTTTGTCTTTAAGTCTTCTTGTCTATGTATTCACTTGAGTTTTACTTAAAGAAGTACTTGCAGAAGTTTCTGTTACTTTTGTGAAGAGCACGAGCTGTCCTATCAGAGCATGGTTCATTTCACTTAGTGTTGTAAAATTTAGGCATACAGCCTAAATCAGTGCTCTGATCTTCCTTCATAGCCAACAGATCAAGGCTGATTTGAGCAAGTTTCTCCACTGTTTATGGAGAGTATTTTAGATGAACTGCTCACACTGGCACCTAAATCTGACGTACCTAAATATAAATGAGTATCATCCCCAGTTAATATTGTAATGTAAAAATCCTGCATTTGGCTGAAGAGCAGGAAGCCTTCTACTCTAATATGTCAGCAGCCAACAGGGAGCTAGTTCAAATAACAAACATTCCCCTTGAACCTGAGAAACACAACTGTCTGAGTTTCTGGAATCAGAAATTATTGCCCTGAGGAAATCTCAATAAGCAGCATTTCCCCATTCATGAGCACTGAGTCTATGTGTGAACGAACAAGAACTTTATTATGGAAATTAGAAAAACTAATGAATAATAACTACAATGCATTCCATGGTAACTTTGTCAGCAGCCCATAATCACAGTGCCTTTCTGTTCTGGTGATCAGGTAACAGGCAAGAACCCTTAACTGTGTAATTTATTTCTTATTACAGTTTGTCTACATCACATAATTTAGTTCCTGAGTTCACTGCAGGCATTGGATCCTGTGCCTTTACTGTTTGCATTGCATGGATGTTAGTTTCCTTTCATGATTACTTCTACAGTAAACCAACCAGAGCCACTGACACAAAACTTGTCTGCAGCCCGTGTCAGGGATCACTCCACAACTCAGGGCTGCACGTCTACCCTCACTAGTAGAACCTCTTACATACTCCAGGACTTACATTGCTTATCCTCAACTCCAGACTGTAAAAACTCAGTTAAGTGGCCTGCAATACAACTCAATTCATGTTTGAACTGAATTTCACTTAAAAGAAGCTGGAAGAAAAAAAAAATAAAATTAAATAATGATGTCTCAATGCAACAAGTTTACTACCCAGGCAAAGCTACCCCTGAGCCCACTTAAAAGGAGCTAGCCCTGATCAGCAAAAATATTTTCCACTCATCACCAGTTTGCTTAGGGCTATGGTTAACTCCTTGGGTTGGATGCATTTAGCGGTAGGGATGCAGCCTAAGCATATTAAACCCTGCACACAGTTTGTGGGTAGTATATACTCATCGTCTGAAGGTGCAGGCAGACAAATTTGTCTTCAATTCTTTACGCTGTGCTGCTCAGTGATATTACTTTTACTGTTTGACTACATAAAAAGCCTGCAGATCTCAACAAGTGATGCTGTTTGTTTTCTATCAAAGTTCATTTTGACAATCAGAATCCTCTATGGATGTAAATCATTAGTATACAGGACTTCTGGTGGAGATGACAAGTGCTGCTTCTCAAAAGCAAAAATAATTCTCTTTTTCTATTTCAATGATGCTGCCTAATCAGTTCTGAATTTCTCACTGTTTCTAGTAATTCCCAAAGTGTCTTGGTAATGATCTGGATGAAAATGTCTCAAAATAAGTTTCTTTTGGAAGATTTTCCAAGTCTCTCACCCATACTGGCATGTGTCAGAATGCACCTACTATCTGGAGTTCTAACTAAGGGGTGCTATGGTGAGGAAAGACTGGTCAATGAGTGTTTTTTTACTGAAAAATGCTGTTTCAAAAACACTGGGGTGTTTTGGATAAAACATTTAATTTAAATTAAAATTTCAACGAAAATTTCAACAGAGATTTAAATACTATTTATTTATTTTTATTTCTATTATA
The DNA here is from genome assembly GCA_033124195.1 of Coracias cyanogaster. Classification (NCBI taxonomy): domain Eukaryota; kingdom Metazoa; phylum Chordata; class Aves; order Coraciiformes; family Coraciidae; genus Coracias; species Coracias cyanogaster. The sequence continues at coordinate 17,589 of JAVSBS010006577.1, read as the reverse complement.
TTTTTAGTTTGCTTTCTTTTCAACATTATGTTTTACTTTGACTGAAATTTCAATTATTCAATATTTTAAAAGACTGATTTTAAAACTATAGCGTTGCATATTACATTTACAGTGCCAACATGAACCATCCTGACACCATCAAAATAAAGCTTTCTGATTAATTGTAGAATTTTCAAAAATGAAATGTTTCCAAATGCTTCTTCCTCTTAAATTTAGAAACAGATGTACTCCACTGGGTTTTAGGAGAAATATGAAAATGTCAGGCCCTTTCACTGGAAGATAAATTGTTAACAATGATCTTAATAGGCAGAGAAAGCAGTTAGGTATCTGTCCACCCACTGGTAGGAGTCCATTACCTTGCAGAGGGCACTGCATCTCAGCCTTAGGGCAGTGGAGAATTGAGCAGCCCTGCTGAAATCAAGGTTGTCCAATACACAAGTGTCCCTGTGCACATTCTTGTCACTCATAGCATATCTGTAACCAGATGGAGGTTTAATATAGTGTAGCTAAAGGATGTGGCATCTTCTCTGGCAGCTCTCCAGATCAGGAAGACAGAAGGGAGGTGAGGTTTGTGTGTAATCTACGAGTAAGAAACTCTCCCTTTAGCCATAGGAGTAGGAAGAATTTTAGAAACAATCAAAACAGTTAAATGCTAGAGTTTTTGAAGGATATTCAGCTCTGTGGTGAGGTACCTCATTATGCTTGAAATTGTCCCCTAGGTTTTATAAACCTTACAGACAGAACACAAAAAGAGGTAGCCACGGGCAAGTGCTTTTGGGATGGGAGTTTGAGGCACAGGGAGATGGAGGTTATATATGAGGTTTCCTGCAGTAATAGGAATTGTCACAGCTCGTCTCAGAAGAAGCTGAGGGAAACAGACAGCCTTATGGCCCCAAGCACCACGGCACAGGAACAACCCTCACTGCTGCAGGTAGGTACACATCTGGGCAGGAGCTCTGTCCTTGGGCTCAAGGACAGGGTAACTGCAGGTCATTGTCTGTTGTACAAACTGATGAGGCATCAGGAATGCTGCACTACAGCATCTCTTAATGAGTTTTAGGCAGAGAAAGTATTTATTGGTTTCTGTGATAGTGAATTACATGTTGCTACTACATGCAGGAAAATGTCTGCTCAGCTCCACCCCAGAGGAGAAAACATTTCAGACAAGAGGTCCCTGTGGCGTACTAAGTCTGATGGCTTGTAAAGTGCTCTAGAATCTCTTCAGGGAAGAAAGTGGATATTTAAGTGGAAAACAGTTATTATTTCTCCTATCTTTCCTGTTCTATCTCATGCAAGCCTTTTGAAACAAAAATAATTTCATAAATCTTCATTAATGTCTAATCCTCTTCTGAAATTTTTCTCTTGCTAGTTGGTCACTTCAAGCAAGAAAAAAAAGAGTTATATTCTCTTAAAAGAAAGTGCACTCTCTTCACAATTCTCATTGTCCTTGCCTGAAAGTCCTACTAATCTTAAAATAAAGCACATTGGGGATCCATAAAACTTCGAGGAATGTAATATATTTTAGAAATACAGTTCATAATCTCTGCTTTTTTGAAAAGCAATATTTGTAAGCACAAGATCATTCTACCCATGCATGTCACCCCTAACTGCCTCTAGCACTCACAACAAAATTCAAGGGAAGAATCCAAAAATCTGGGCAAAGGACGAGCATCAGCCTAGGTCTGAATTCTGCTGTGAGTTCAGCAGCACAAAAATACTGTATTTCCTTTTCCTTCTATTCCTGAAGTTCGGTTGTCCAATTTGTCATGTATTTTAAGATTACCAGCAAAAGGAAGTTTTTCTTTTGGTTTTGGTAAAAATTCTTCGCAAAATACAGCAATAACTGTGTAGATACAAATGATGGTTATTCTGTAAAAGTACGTGGACTATAAAGAAGACTGTCAGTTTCGTCTACTGGTTATATTATGGGAAAAGGCTGGCAAATTGAAAACATTTAATTCCAAGCTTGGTCCGTAGAAATATTCCTTCACTGTGCAGTGAGGCTTCTCCCGTGCTTTGAGGTCCACAGTAGATCAAAGACCCTCTGTAAGTATGAAGCCACTTCTACTGCATTCATTTTTAAATAAAATCCTGGGGATTATTTCTGCCCCATTTGAAGTACCACTGGAGAATGTTCTAAAGAGGTTCAGGAAGAGGCCATCCTCACCTGACTTCAGAGCTAAGGTTTTATTCTCTTCTACTTTGGTCCTTTGAAAAGACACATGTTATGGCATGGCCTGAGGAAGGTAAGGCCTGGTCTCTTGCTGATCCGCTTTATAAACCTGTACAGGTGGAAGCTGATGCTAAGAAAATTTTGCTTTCATGGGGAAGTTGCATAGAAGCAAAGAGAGAATAGAGAACTCTAGCTGGAGCTGTCAGACCACAGTTTTGAATTCTGCAGCAGGAACACTCTGGCAAGCGTCAGACTACTATTAGCCATCAAAAGACACAGCCTCTTCTAAAGTGTAGTAAGAGTACCTAACTCTGCAGCTCCCACCACTGTCAGTACCACAGGTTGCCTTCATATCACGGCAGCATGTGCCATCTCTAAACCATAGAACATTAAGCAGCAATTAGCAAAATATGTTTTATACTTAAGGATGTAATTCTTTTTCTATTAAATTGCAGGACTCCTACTGAATCCAGTACTGAGTTTGAAACTGGGATGGCAATAACCAATACAGAAAAAGTAGTCATTTCTTCCTGGAAGTTTAATCGGCTCAGTCATAATTACAGTACATCTGTTACTAGATTACTTGCTAACACACAGGTGTATGAACACACTCTGATACAATAAGCATATGCTGGCATTTCTCTGAAATATTGACAGAAAAGCAATACGTGCAGGCTGAGAAATAAGGCATGGTCCTCTCCTTATTAGGTTGTTGTTTTAACTCCCTGCATTATTATCAAGGACTGCAAACACAGTAGGTCAACACCACAGGTCATTTAGTCTTATGGCTGCTCTGATTTAGAATGGTTTTTTAATGCTTCATTGCAGAAACAAAAGGAAATTCCCACAATAGTGCTGAACTGACCACTGTGAATCATTTTGTCCATTCAAAATGCTGATTTAATTCCAGCCCTTTTATGTGGAGCGCTGCCTGAGGAATTGTATTCCTATCTACATCATCCTAAAGCTACTGCTCTGTGTTTAATTTCAGTGAGTAGGCAGATTACTTTTTATTATTTACTCCAAGTCATAGATATTTATTTAGCAGATGCCAAAGAATGGCTGGTTTGCTTTGTGCTTTACACAAATACTGAAACAATTCAACATGGAAATTCAATTAAAACACACTTTTACCAGGATAAATTTTCTAATGTTACATTGAACTTATATTCTTCAATGATTGTATTACATACTATAAATAGACACCCACGTACAGATCAGTAATAGTATTTGTGGGAACACTTAGATATTCTATATCTGATTCTGAATGCCTTTGAGATAGTACCTTGCATTGGATGTTAGGCTTCCTAAAGCCAACAATACTGAATTTGAGTAAAAAAATTGTTCAAGACAAAATGTTAAGTGCCACATATTTGTTGTAATTGTTCCCTGGAACTCATTTTTTAAGAGCACTGCCAGTCAGGAGCCAAAGAAAGCCAATTTAGACTCAACAGAATGCTAAAAGAGTGACTAGAAAATCGCAAACCTCTCATCAGTCTGCTGTGCTTACTTTCCCACTGAAACCATATTCCAGATTCTGCATATGCTCATAACTTCAAATAGTCCTGGAAATGGTAGAATACTATAGGTCCAGTGATGGATATATCCTCAGGTGTGTTCAGATTCATCTGAACATTTCTGTTTACAAAGCAGGCAGCGTCATTGTTCAACAAAATATAAATCAATGTTGCCTCTCCCCTAGATAAAAAGACAAAGCATGTTTTGTATGATCACCATAATCACAAGTTTATTACTTAAGGAAAATAAATGCTTGGTCTGTGCTTGCCACTGATCACTTTCCACGGTGATAAAGGGTAAAGGTACTTAAGGGATTGATCTACTACACAGAAAATCAGCTCTTGCCTGCACGCCAGGAGAAGTTCTGTTAGCAAAACTCTGCACATCCTGGTTGGAGGCAATGATTCAGAACTAAAGCTCCATAAATAATAGAGGATTCATTGCGGGATAGATCAGAATGTTTTGCTTGACTTCAGAATAAAGAATGAAATGCTTCATTTGTGGGTTATTTAACCTTTCTCATAAACCTTTTTGCTTTAATTGTTACCAATTTAAAATTGAAAAATTATTTTTCAAAAAAGAAGCCATTTCATAAATGTAAAAAAAAATTCTTCCATGAAAATTCATTTTAACATTTTTTCATTTTCTGTTACTTAAATAGATCTTCTCTACTGAAGTATTCCAAGTAACATTTCTGTTGAATGTATTATTTGGTAGGGAAAAAATAGTCATCTACTCTTTTTGATGCATTGCTGGCAAAAAACTCAGACTGGCAGAGAAGCTAAGAAGATCACAATGTTTTGGGTTTTTTTTCTTCTACTTAGCTTTTATATATCTGTGATTGCTTAAACTGGCTCAGTTCCCCTGGATTATGACTGGGTGGCACAGCACGGGTGCTTGAACCCATCCTGACTCTCAGAGGCGTGGCTGTAAGACATTTCCATGGAGCACCATCATTAACTGTCATTGGCAGGGCAGAAGTGGAAGTCATCCAACTACCCTAGAGACTGCTGAACAAGAAAAGTGGCCAGTACTCTATATCTGTACTGAGTCCTGCATGGTGGCTAATGCTGTGACTGATTTTCCAATGGCAGTCCAACACAGGCAATTCATGTGGGAATTGAAGAGTGGTTGATAACTTGGGTCATAGGCCCAATATTGTAAGCACAAATATATAACCACTTCTGATTAAATCTAGCTGTAAGAGTACAAGATTATCCCCAGTCACAACTGCATTAGGTCTTTTCTAGCTGTAGAACTAGCTGGTGGTCCCACCCTGATTTTACTTTTATAATTTCATTGCTTTCCTGAGTGGTAGTTTATACAGCTGCAGCAAAACCAACAAAAAATGGTGTCAGAGAAGCCTAATTTTTCCTGAGACTATTTTCTGTGCTTTGCCTGGTGTATAATTAATTTTCAAAATTGTAATATTCCAGTATGTTCAATGTTCATGTTTTTCATAACCTAGTGAATTATGCTTTGACATACCATGGTGGGTTGACCCTGGCTGGATGCACTATGATGACTGCTATGGGGAAAATTAACTCCATTTCCACCAGAGATCCACACAATCCTGATAACTGTCCAACACATCATCTTTCCTCTTTATACCCCATTACTCCCAATTACTGTTCTGTGCATCTCACATCATTGTGATTTTATAAGCCAATTAATTTTACACATTACTGGCAATGTTTTTTTTTAACTCAAACTATACATATTTTTAACTTCTAACCTTTATGTTATAATTTAACCTTTCAGCTGCTAGAGCAATTTTGCTACTTTCCTCTGAATGCTCTCTAATTTTGCCACAGTGTCCTGGTAATGTGATATCTTCAGATGTGAAGATAGTAGAATCGCCTAGGAAAGGTGTATGAGCTTGTTGCTTTACTATGTGATGCCTTGATCTAGAATTGATAATTTTTGCGTGTCCTGGTAGCACTGCAAGCTCTCTTCCTGATTTCCTGCTAATCTGGGGCTTTTCCTATCCATTTTACACTGGTGGCCATTGAGCGAACAGCCTGACAAATACATCAGGGTATATGCTTGTTGTTTCTGTATGTATGATCTGAATGTATTTCTGTTACTTACATGTAATATTGTAAATGCATGAGCATTTACGCTATTAAAGACCAAAAGAAAGGATAAGATAATGGAGGCATCATTCAACAAAATATACCAAGTTCTCTGCTAGCCTGTTGTAGGACTTTGGACTTTCCTAATAAAATGCAATCAATAACAAATTTTATACCTGCATTTATACCTGAGCATAAGGAATAAGATGTGAGTGAGGTAGAGATAGTTACTTTAATAGCCTGGGACTTCTGCTGTGAAGGAGTAAGCTATGGAGTTTAGTGTATTATTGCTCCCACAGCAAAGGCATGCTGTAAAAAGTGCAGTTTATTGCTGCAAGAAATCTTGTTGACCAAATGTAGAATGCAGGTTTCATTAAAGCCAGAAATGAAACTCCCTACAGCATGTCCTGGGTAGCATCCTCTGTGAATTGGTATTGATCCTGGATACACCATAACCATCTACATCTCTGGTAGAGCTGTAATGTACAAGTCATTTTCAGTTACTGGTATCTAATTCAGTTCTACAAGTAAATTAACTGAGCTAGTGGTCTGGTTTATCAATTATTTCTCATCTAAAAAGTACAGGCATCACTGCTAAAGACACTTCTGGATAAGGCACAGGATGGGCTCAAGGAATTTCATCCATCCCTGGACAATAAGACCCATGAGGGAGAGAAGCAGATGCAGAGATATGAGGAGGAGACCCTGTCAGCCCTGAGGTTATGGGGTTTTTCAGACCTGCAGAGCCTTACCATTTTTCCAGTGGAGCTGTGTACCCTAAAGGGTGAAACCCATAGACAGTAGTTCTACTTTTCATGGTTACTTTTTATAAACTGCTTAGTAATTGCTCATAGGTATTCTGGAATTCAGAGACCACAGTTGAAAAAAAAACAACAAAACCCCGAGACTCATGCAGCCAACCACTGAACACAAGCTGGCTTGGAACAGAGCTGTAGGTGCAGCTGTAAACCACACAGCCCTGCACAGGAGATGGGCATTATCACAGACACTGAGATGCTGAAACTCATTTCCATTTGACACTTGAGGAATGCACCAGGGGAAAAGGTGCCTTCCACAGGTCTGCTTTTTCAAGATCTGTGTGTCGTCTAGGGTACACTGCTGTCAGAATTGGAAAACCCAGTTACAGACATGATAAATGGGAAAAGTCAAGTCTGTGCTATCCGAAGAGTCATAGTGGAGGAGGGAGGCTGCACCTCTTCCCCAGCCAGGGCAAGGCATACTTTCGCAGAAGATGGAGGAGTAGATCATAAGCTCTCAAGAACAACTCCTGTTATCTGGATTTGCACTATCTGGTACCTCAGAGTCCTGCTCAGTGACTGCAGCAGTTCAGTGCTAATCCAAAAATTATGAAGAAGTGGGGACTAGCTTGGATAAGTATAGGTCATTTTGGATGGTAGGAGCACATATTCAGCTTATGTCTACAAGAAGGTTTTTTGACAGGCTACTGTGATGAAATGTTAATCAGCATATTTGTTTCTATAATGCCTGCAAAAGCATCCCACAGGTTTCTGCTTTATTGACATGCCATTTCCAGCATTCAATGCAAATCGAGACTAATGGTTATATTCACAAAAACTGACTTCAGGATAATATGATATATATACTGAATTTTTACGTAGTAATTATTTGATGTCTTTTGGTAACAGAACTTAGATAATTCAACATCCTCAGCTATTATCCATCATTGGCCTATATATTTCTTTAATATGAAACTATCCAAACGTGCCAGTGTTGTACTGGTTCAGCCATCATCATTTTATGCTGCCATCAGTTGCATGATCACATAGGCCAACACTGAGCTCGGCAACATCCCCTCAGAAGTCTTCTTTCAGACAGTCCTGCCATAGGTACCTGTGGGCTCAGCTCCTCGGCTGCCCCCTGTGGTGCCAGCATCACCTGCTGCACACAACGGACAGAGATGGCTCCCTCAGTGGCCCTTCACATGGAAGGGCACCACCAAGAGAGTTTAGCAAAATGCAACCAGCTCCAATAGAAGCCACACCCAACAGGAAGCTGCTCTGACTGATCGGCTCCTGGTTGATATAATCCTGGCCTCGCCCATCACCTCAACCACGACGACCTGGGTGAGGGCGGAGCCACAGAGACACAGATGGGCCAGGTTCTGCCTCTAGAACATGAAGCCAATAAGAAAAACAAAACACTTTGCTGGGTTGTGACTCATTCACAATTCAACTCCAACTTGGGGCCCACAGCTCAGGCCCCACCACGTCAGCCAGTTAGAAATTTTTCTGTATTTTCACAGGCTATGTCAATTCAGCCAGCTGAAGATGAGCCAGCAGTGTGCCCAGGTGGCCAAGAAGGCCACCAGCAGCCTGGCCTGTATCAGAAATGGTGTGACCAGCAGGAGTAGGGAGCTGATTGTGCCCCTGTGCTTGGCACTTGTGAGACTGCACCTTGAGTACTGTGTCCAGTTCTGGGCACCACAGTACAAGAAGGACATTGAGGTGCTGGAGCAGGTCCAGAGAAGGGTAGAAAAGCTGGTGAGAGGTCTGGAGAATATGTCCTATGAGAAGTGCCTGAGGGAACTGGAATTGTTTAGCGTGGAGAAGAGGAGGCTGAGGGGAGACCTCATTGCTCTCTACAACTACCTAAAAGAAGGCTGTAGTGAGGCTGCTGCTCGTCTCTTCTCCGAGGTAACTAATGATAGGACAAGACGTAATGGCCTCAAGTTGCATCAGGGGAGGTTTAGATTGGGTATCAGGAAGAAGTTCTTTACCGAAAGAGTGGTTAGCCTTTGGAACAGTCTGCCCAGGGAGGTGGTGGAGCCATCATCTCTGGAGGTGATGTGGCAGTTTGAGACATGGTCTAGGGGTTAGGGAGATGTTTGAAGAAGGTTGGACTAGATGATCCTAGAGGTATTTTCCAACTTGAATGATTCTATAATTCGATGAATTCTTAAAATAATACAGCCAATGTTCCGCATGGTGTGATCTTAGTTGTGAGTATCCTTTACAAAAAATTGCGCTTACACTTCTAAGCAGACGCATAAAGCCAATAATATCTTCATATTCAGAATAAAAACAAAGTCCAAAATGGTAATTTGAGTAACAATGACTAGGTGACTAATTGACATTTTAATTAATAATGTGAGCCTGTCTGTGTTATGTCAATTAACAGCTCATCATTGAAACTCTTAAAATATAATTTCCTGTATTTTCTTTATTCAGTTAACTAAGGAATTTAGAGAGGAAATTCTGCATGAATGGTCATGAATAATAGCAAGAGCTATCTTCCAATTAAAAAGTCTGTAAGCAATTGAATTTGACAGATACCAATCAAGCAGTGGTAGCTCTTTTTCAGCAATTCTTTTCCTTAGTTGTCTTCAGACATGTTAAATTTACATTAAATACATGCAAGTCATAAAGTATCTGATGGAATAAATTATGAAAAAACCCAAGAAAAATGTAATTAAATATTGCATTCTGAAGGCTAAAAAAACCTACAGATTGGACCTGTGTGCCTCTAACAGTGTGTCTACAAGGAGATGTTATTGCAAACACAGTAAGAATTATACATTAGACCACAAATATTATTCTGTGTTATCTTCCCAGCTTCCGTTTGAGCTCGGAGCTATAGGCGAAAACACAGAAAAGACAAGTCTATCTGAGCCCTGCTTATGATTTTGGTCACTACTGATGATGCTCCTCTGGAAGCAGAGCAGAGTGATCACAGTGATGGGCAGACAGAAGGGAGAGCAGCAATTGGAAAGACCACAAGCAGAAGGGTATGTCCTGACATCCTCTGGCTGCATTGATGATGTGCTACATACTGAGCCATTATCATGCACAGATACACTTGGCTGAACAAACATGGACTCAAGAAGTCCAAAACCAATTTAAAACAATGTTGAGTAAATATTGGAGTTTAAAGTTTGGCTTTTTTTTTTCCTGTTTTCTTTCAAAACTTTGCTGTCTTTTTAAAACAGATGTAATTTTTTTTAAGGATAAAAAATTTGCAGATTTATGACCTCAAAATTCTATGAAACCTTAGGAAAAATAATGATATCAACCTAAACTATTTCTTTTCTCCCCAGGTTAAGCCACTGAACTATAAAACCCATTATTTTCAGAGATCAGGACACAGGGGGAAGGCAAAAAGAATATTTTTTAAGTTCTCTCTGTGTCTGAAATGTCTTGAAAGTCAGGTAATGGCAAGGAAATGAAGCATGTCTCTTCCAGCGTCTCGCATATTCCTGTCAGAGTGCTTGATAAAGCACCAATAAACATAATTGCCTTTGCATATCACTGATAAAAAGAATAAAAAATATGTGCCCAAATATGGCTCCCATTTTCCAGTGAGTTACTTATGCGTTCTTCATCCTTCTACGTGCTATATAATCAGGAGATGCATCTTGGAATTTATGGCAACTCTCATCTCTGTGCTGAACATCTACGGGATTTATTGCCATTTTTATAGATATGTTAAGTAAATATAAACTGAGAAAGTGTCATAAAATATGTAACTCATCAGCAGATGCTGATTAAGGAGAATTATTATATAAGCTTTATATATTTTTCCATTTAAAATGTAGCTTTCCTTGTTTATTAGAAAAGGCTTCATATGGGAAAGGTATGACACAGCAAATATAAAATGGAAAGGCAGAGAGGGAGGCACTGTAGGTAATAAAAGGCTGGTATAGACTAAGTAGATCACTTCATTGGGGCGGTCCTACCCCTCCAGCCATGAAGGCTGCATCTGCAATATGCTACAGGCTCACCCAAGGGGTAGTAACAGTAACTCATACTGACCCTGTCCAGTGTGAGGTCTAAATGAAAGCAGATGGCAGAAGGGGTACATAAGATCCCAGGATTTGTGGACATCAGTGGAAACAGATGCTTTGAAAAACCTTTACATCAGACCATTGTTCACTAGAAAAGAATCAAAGGTAAATACTGCGAGAGATTATTCTATTTGACCTACCATGCTATGCATGGCATTTTTATTGTTGTAAAAGTCTGTGGCCAAGCTCATTGACAATGATCACTTTCAGCAGCCAAGAACTTAAACATTGTTTAATTCTATTTTGATTTCATGCAACTGCTTTGCTGGGTCATCACACAACATGTCAGGAGCTGAAGGGTACAGCAGACCCTCACACAGTGTAGAAAATCGTGGAGATATTCAGAAGGTAGAATGGGAGATGCTTTTGAGAGTATCAGGCTTTGTGGCCAGGGCCTTGCTTGAACAAATCCTACTACCCCATAGATATGTTTCACAGTTGCATTTATACACCATGTTTTCTTATTGCAAATATCAGCCTTCAAAGATGAACAGTTCAAGGAAGAGATGTTGCTGCCTGGACTGTTTCCGTGCTGAAAGCCTGTTTCATGCCTTCAGCTGCTTAACAGGGGGACTGAGAAGGGCTGTCTGTGAATCAAAATAAGAAGAAGCAGAGGTTGGAGTTAGAATATTCATGCAACAAATTCCTGTTCCTTGAGCTTTGCCCCAGTGAGCTGAGCAAAACGTGGGCTGCCTTTGCAGTCAGCTGCAAAAGAGCTAATGACTGTGTTGCCAGAAAGAGCCTGTATTTCTGCAGCTGAAGTTGTAAGCTACGGCTGTTACAGGCAGCGGTTTTGCTGCATTAGAAGCTACACATTCAGCTATAAAAGTAACCTAATTGCAATTGGACAGAAGCCTTAAATACACTGTGAGTTCATTTCCTGCAGAACCGAGTAATTGCCATGTGCAGTTTTACACTTAAAGGGTCAGATTTTGCTGTGTTAAAAAATTATACAGTTCAAAAGCGATTGGCTTTCTTCTAACACAGAGCAATTTGGCTCCAGCGGGGGATAACAGCACCAGCAACACTCTACTGCAGCACTGACTCAACTGCAGTATTTCTCGCTTACTGGTCAGTATAAATCTACAGTTGAGGGCTTGATCCAAAGCCATGTTTCTGTCACTGATTCCAATAGGCACTGATTCAGGACCTAAAAAAGAAATCTGTGATGAAAAAACCGAGAGCGGAGCATATGTCCTACACAATACAGATGACTATTTCTATGCTCAGCAGCTGATAGTGTAGGACTGCAATATTGATTTGTGTTACTGTATTTTATAGCTAGTATGTTACAAGATTAATTTTGTGCTACTCAGCATCTGCTTTCTCCTTGGAAAGTTTTGTAAAGAATTCTGCTGACTATAAAGAATCTACTTTTTCTTTTTTTTTTCTATTTTGCAAAACAGCAAAGCAGATCCTTTATACCCTAACCTTCCAAAGTATAGCATGACAGATACCATTAAGATGATTATACTATATACTTATATGTGCTTCTGTGCTCACAGGCTAACAACTGAAGTCTTATTAGTACAGGTCAGTATCCTTCTTCAGTCTTTTTTCCTTCACTTACTTGCAACCAGCATTACTGTGATAGATTATTATTCTGCTAGGCTAGGCTTTGGCTCCTGTCCAAAAAATGATATAAATCTGTACCCTTTTATGGATGGGTATTATTTTCTTCTTGCATTTACTCATACTTTTAAATGGGAAATAACAAGGACTGGCTATGCATAGAATGGTAGAAATTCAATTTAATTTAATAAATAAATGTATAATAATAATGAAATAATATAATCAAATAATAATTTTAAAGTGTGGTATTACCATGAATAAAATTTGCCTAGCGGAAATTTGTTGATTTAGATGTCTATAGATATCAATAAAGTGATAGCTAATACTGATATATAGTATCTTCTCACTGAATCAATATGGGCAAGATTTTGAGTACCTCTGATTTGGCTGTGCTTCCCTTTGGGGGTCATTTAGGAGCAGGCAGCATGTGATGGATGGCAGGCAATGTAGTAGGTCTTCACACAGCTTAACACCAGCCACTGCAATGGGCAGGGCTCATTTCTGAAAAGAAGAGGAGAAGTGAGTTGCATTGTTTTGAGGCCTGTCATAAATTATTTTCCTTTGCTTCAAAAGGAAGGAGCTGTGACCCCATTTGTTTCTGGACAGAGCAGTTTTGCGCTGGCCTTGAGTGAGATTGTGCTTCATTGCGCTGTTTGGCTCTGTATGCTTTTGTGCTTGCACTGTGCAGCAGGACATAAACCTCATCCTATTCAGCTTAGTCACTGAATTAAAAGCAGTAGAGATGTGAATAGTACATGCTCAGTCAAAATCAGAAAAGGAAATGAAAGCATGTATGCTTCTTCAAAGTTTAACCCAGACTGTATTTCTGAGAGAGGGACAATGGCAGATGCTTTTTAAGGAACCCTGAATATGTTTCTCCTGAGGTTCTTATATAGGTATTTACCCTGTTTCAGAGTTGTTCTTATCGGTTTTCATGGAAGCAAAAGCCCTGTTTTTTGCTTTAGGGAGTTGCACGTGGTGGTAGGGCTGAGAGAAGGGCAGAATTATGGCTCTAAAGGTTACAAAGACTAAATCAGATAATCTCTGAACATAAACTATCATGCCTGAGGTTTCTGCAGTAGAAGCATGCTGACTTAAGCCCAGTGAAGGTCTCTTCCTTTTATCTGGGAAAGTGCCAGGATGGGCAAATTTTAAGGTGTGTTTTCTTGAAGAATCTGGAAGCATTCAGGTTTTAGTCCAGAGAAAAGAGAATAACTACTCTTCTCCATCAGAAAATGGGTGTCCTTCTCATAGCGTAGGTTGTACCCTATGGCACAGAGGACAATTTGATAAAGTTAGCAGTGTGTGAATGAAACTGTCAGTCCTTATCTCTAATGACCTTTGCCTTGGCAAAGGATATATGGCAATGTACTATCATCTCGGTAAAGGCTACTGTAAACAACTTTGTCTGACAATTGCTTACAAGCAGAAATGGCTTAAAATCACTAAGACAAGAGTAACCTTGGGAAAACAGACTGCAAACAATCAGTAGATGGTGGTAAGTCTTCGGAGTGGAGTACAATATGTTTATTACTGCATCATAAATGAAAATGGTCCTGCAGAGGTAAATAGACTGTAAATCTGACTCTGCCCTCAGCTAACAAGGGCCTTAGTGCTGACCACTGGGATAGATCCACCACTACAGCTGGGTACTTCTCCCTCAGAAATAGTCTCCATCCATGTTTCCACATTCAACAACTCTACAACAGAAGAAAAAACAGTTCAGTTATCCTATTTTTTCAGTGTTATCTTCTTGTAGATACTTAAGTTTCCAAATCATGAAGGTAAATAGATCCATGCTATCTGACCTTAGATGTCTAAAAGTTAGTGTCTGAGTCTGCATGAGCATCTGTGGGTTCAGGATATGCCCTTCTAGAGGGCAATTCACTCGACAGATGTAGCTGAACTGACCCTTTTCCGTTAGCTCTTTGAATATAGATCGGAATTTAGTACACTCAAGACTTCTAAATTAAGGTGTTTGTAGTGTGAGTGTTTACATCAGAACTACCTATGTCAGATCCAGTGCGAGTCCTTAGAAGTGTAGTCAATGCATCCACTGGAGCCACAAGAGAGATTCAGTTCACCTCAAAACAGACATCTCTTAGGTGTACTACAGCTAAGAAGTTTTCTAAGACTTAATGGTTGCATTAACAAACTCTCTATTGACAGCAATGGAAACTTGGGCTCTTAGCTTAGATGTGTACATCTAAAGTGTAATTCAGGTGCCAAAAAATGGGCACTTGTTTTTTTCTGAGATGTCCTAGGCTGTCCAAAATTTCCATGTATGAATGACAGCAGGATGTGTGTATCTTTCTGGAAGGGCAGTAAGAAAACATGGGGAATAACCTCAAGCACCTCAGACAGCAGCAGATCCTAATGTTTAGGCAACTGAATTGTCCTATTTTATGTAGACAATTCATGTAAACATGGAACTGAATCCACTCCTGTGGGAGACGGAACCCCATATTAATGAGATGTCTTGTTAAGCCAGCGAAGAAAGAACTGAGTGGCGGAGAGGAGCAGCCCCGTGGGGCACTACAGCTCCCATGAAGCCTTGAGGCCGGAACCCGGAAGCGAGGAGCAACCGAGGCCGGAATCGGAAGTGGGGGCCACAGCCCCGGTGGGACGGCCATGTCGCCAGACCTAGGTCGCAAGAGCTCAGAGAGCTTGTCACTTGTTCATCTACGCTTGGCCAGCCAGACGCTACCTTCAATACTGAGTAGAAAGAGCTGCCAATCAGAGCAACCTCACCCTCACCCCCCCTCCCCCACGGGGGGCTACTGCCACTGAGAAGGGTAAAGAAACACACATACACACACACACACCACCCACACATATAGGTTATATTTTTTATATAATTGGGTTCTCATCCGGCCCCATTTCCTCCATTACTTCTAATTCTCTCTGGTACCACCTGGAGCAAAAGGGGGAAGGGGGGAAGGGGGGGAAGTGAGTGGGTGGGCATTGTGTCTCCTGTCACCGTGGTGTTTCCGTAGTGTAGACGCGGTTTTGTTTGGGTGTATTTAGTAATGAACTTATTAAATATTTGCTAATCTTAGCAAGTGCCTGTGAGTGTGGTGAGGACATATTTTTGTTTTGCCCTCGATTCCCCTCAGGGAGGTGGGTCACGGATGTCTGTTGCCGCGTCAGCTCGCGACAAGTCCCTAACTGCTCGTGTTAGGACAAATCAGTCCCACCTATTGTTATAATCATTCTCTTCTATCTCTCATATCTAGAGGCCTTACATCTTGAAAAAGCTACATACTTTTTGTGGTGTTAACCCCTTCTTCTGTACATTTTCCGTTTTTTAAACTATTGAATCCTTTCAGCTGGCACCAAACGGGAATTTTCTCACATGGGAGGGCAAGGTTACTGCATACTTCTCTGTCATTTGTTATCAATAGAGTGATATGCATTGCTCTTAAATTCAAAGTTTTATAAACTTATCTACAAGGCTAACAATTACTGCAGGTTCTGTTAGAAATTGTCCAGAATGAAGTGATCTTCCCTAGTCCATGCTGTTTATCTCCTTTTTCTAGCATTTGTCATTCACTCCATGTACAAATCTGCAGACTTGTAGGTGTTGCCGTTCCACTTTCGGCAAGCCTCGTCCGGTATCTGGGCAGGCCTGGAGTCACCCACGCCCCAGGGCCATCGAGCACAGACACCAATATGGGGATGCAGCAAATGGCGTTTATTCAACTGCGCAATCGCTTTAAATACCCATCTTATCTCTTGTGCGTTCTCGCGATAAGCAAGCTAGCCACTCAGCTTCTATGCCCCTCCTATCTTTCCGTGCCAGCCCGAGATCTTCCGGATGCCAGTCCCTACATGTAGGGAACAAATATGCAGTGTGTAACAGAAGATAATTTCAAAAAGTTAAAACAGCAGGATCCATGAATTAACATGAAAGAAGATTCACTATCAGAAGAAAAGAAAACTGAAACACATGGTAATGGAGTGCACTTTTTATTGTTTGGGTTTTTTTGAAAACATATTTGTTTGATAGTTCCCAGATCTGTTCTAGGTCAGGACTTTCAGTACAGTTATCATTATAGAAACAGTCTGAACAGAAAGAGTGTTCTATTAAGCATAGTGTATTACCGTCTTCCACTCAAGATAGCAACATTAGGACGCAGTAGTAAATTTTTGAAGGATTATACAGGAGAAGAAGAAACCCAGAGCATGAGCCAGACCTACAAGGATGTCAATGGAACGACCTCTGCAGGTTCAGCACTTTTGGAGAAGCCTTAATTACACTACTTGATTTCTACCATAATATGTTTTAAAGACTAGATATCAGCACTTAATGTTACTTTCAATCTCACAAGAAAATTGGAGAACAGGTTCTTGAAGACCAGATCTCCAAGTAGTAATGTTGCTTTCTGAAAGATAAGTCTTAATCACATTACTAATTGTCTGTAATTATGAAGGCCATAGACATAAGGTCAAGTACTGAGATGCATGTTCTATATTCTGGCAATTCCTTTTGAGGAAGTCCTTTAGGCTTTGGTCCACAGACAAGAAAAAAAAATGTTAATAAAACCATTGCAGAATAACTTTTCATCTTAACTCTGAGTTTGTTTCCTTTGATATCAATGTTAGCAGTTAATAATGAGACAGATATTAATTACGTTTTAAAATACTAGGTTTGATGTACAGAGGTGGGACAAACTGGTACTTAATGCCAAGCACTTCTGGCAGCTATATATAACCTTATCTTAATCCTAATTCCATCCATTATAAAATGTAGCATCAGTGTGCAGACAATAAATCACTTAGCAGAAAAGTTAATTTATCTTTATAGAGTTGCTGTACAAGAGCACCACCTGAGCAAAATGCTAAGTTATCACAATGAAAAGTGGATTTGGGGGCACTTGTGAAAGTAGATTTGCACAAATTATTTCCTTTTCAAGGTATGAGTTTTTACATACCTTCATTTAGACCTGCTCATTGTTTTTGAAGCAAATATTGTTCAGATTTTTAAAAAATAAATTATTTCAGCAAGGAACATGATACCAAATACAGAAGAGAGTGAACAATAGGTGCAAGCATGATGGTGTAGACAGGACATTCCTCCAATAGTTAGAATAATCCATGGTGCAGTGCTTGCCCTATGCACTAGATAATTTTTGAATGAATAGGACACTGAATAAACCACACTAACAGCTGTATTGGGTCTGGCTGAGCTGGAGCTGATTTTCCCTATAGCAGCGCTCATGGTGTGGTGTTTTTGTGCTGGGAGCTAGAAGAATGTTGATAACACACCTGTGTTGATAACACACCCGTATTCTGGCTACTGCTGAGCAGTGCTTGCACAGCACCAAGACTGTCTCTCCAACATTCCCCCCACAGTGGGATGGGGTGGGCAAGATCTTGTGAGGAGACACAGCCAGGACACTGGCTGACCTGAACTGACCAAAGGGATA
>JAVSBS010006576.1:46457-76221 GCA_033124195.1 Coracias cyanogaster | reverse complement strand
TTCCCCTAGGAACTTATGGGAAAAAATTCTATATGTAAAAAAGAACAAAAGGGAAGAAAATCTAACCCCCAACACAAGCACAGGATTTTCATAGCAAGAAAAGTACCTATTTTGTTCAAAAAGACATTTTTTAGTGCAGTTAATGCTTATTATTCAGCAATTTACAACAAATGTTCACATGACAAGTAATACAGAGACTCCTAATGTATAGAATTCTTCTGTTCGTTAAAGAAAAAATGATTTTATTTTGACAGGTTTGCCATTAAAGTTTATGATCTCCTGAAGGGAATGAAACAGGAACAGTTATTAAAAGTATTCAAACTCAGAGAAGTGCATCTTTCCATTACAAGTTTAGTTCTAATCCTAAGAGCTATCTTAACTGTATTTAGCAGTGCAGAAGCTGAAGTAACTTTGCTAGGGATATACAAATCCTCAGAAACCTGTTATAAAATCTTGTTTTCTTGGAAGCATTTTCTTTCATTTTAAGCAAATAAAGCCTGTATCCAGAACTCTAAAGTTAAATGTTGAGTCGATATACACATTCCTTACCTGGTGTCCTTTCTGCTTACTGTGAATTACATATTATTATATGTTTTATCTCCTCCTTCTGTTAGAGATGTTTTGTCCAAATTGGCAAGGGACGTCTCACAGCACAACACAATACTTTATTTCATAGTCATGGATTATTTTTAATAGGATTATTTTTATAGCAGTGTTAAAGGATGGTATAATTATTATATAAATAATGTCATTGTATATTTGTGTACAAATGTATGCATTATGGTCAATTGTATATCAGTAAAATTATATTTAATTCTTAAATAAACAATATAAAATATTTTTTGCCATTGCTGCTAAATGACAATGGTCTCAGAAGTTATCTGGAATTGTCTTGGTTGATTTTAGCTTGAGCTGAACTGAATTGCAATAATTTTAGCTTCTTTATGTAAGATAACAGTTGTTTAGCAGTCAGATAACAGTTACCTTATTTTGTTTTAGTTTTCTGTGGGTTACACTGTCTGTAATGTTAGAATAAGATGTGTTCCAGAGGGTGCAGACACTGGATGGTACCAGAGGCTCCAGACTAAAACAGTAAATCAGCAGTCACTAAAGGAGTGAAATCTCATGATTCAGGTGAATTGATTTTAAAGGACAGAAAGTTAATAACTGAGGACTAATGAAAAGAAAAAGCTTGTAGGTAGATTCTGTTTATAAAACTCAAATGGATCTGGGACTCAGGAATAAGAAAATATCAGCATTATCATCACATCCCTCCCAGCAAAAGGAAGGAAGAAACTTTCCCCGTGAACATTATATTTTTCCCAGAAAGGCCTCAGGATGCTGACAACTTAGTCACAGCCTTCATTCTTTCTTTGGTAAGGCTGAGGCAGTTAGCCTAAAGACCCAAGCTAACAATGGAAGTTTGACCAAAACAGCAAAGTATCTATACTTGCAAGTTTTCTTCTTTAACCCTTTTCAATGTATCTAAACTTCATAGCCAATGAGATACTTTGTGTGCTAGTAGTCATCCAACCAAAATGATACTGAGAACAACTGTTGTATTTTGGTGACACTGTTAAAACTTTTATTTAAATCAAAAATATCTTTTTAGGCTTACACATAAAAGGAGTGTTCCCTAGAGCAGGATTTTGAGTATAACAGAAACAGTCTGCAGGATTTGCAACATTTCTAAGATGGACAAATGACTTAGTAGGTGTTATCTCAGTTGCTATTTTAGAAATTAAATACCACTTACTGTCCCTGGGTGAAAAAAAGAAGCTTATTCAGTCTGAGTGCCAAGTTGCTATTTGAAAATTGTTGTTGAAAATACATGGATCCATTTACATGAGGAGCAACCTGAAATCACCAGTCCTTTCCACAATATATTTAGTTCCGGAAGATCTTAGCTTGTATAAATCACATCTGTGTGCTACATTCGCTCCACTTTAATCACTGCTTTTCAAAGTTTAGTATTTTTAGTGGTATTTGATTAAATAGATTTAAAATGCCTTAAGGTCTAGGGGACAGGACCAATTGATAGGGTCAAGACAAATTGTTATAGGATAGTAATTATTTGCCCTTTTTGCAACAATGCCTTGATATACTATGACACAACACTACTCCACCAGTATTTGGATTTCTGGTGCTCCTTTGTTTTGCCTACAGCTGTTGGGTGTTTTGCAGCCTTTTTTATCCTTCAGGAAAGGTGCTGATTTATACCAGTTTGTGTGTATTTCATTCCCAAATTAACTGTCCTGGAAAAGTGCTCTACTTCTGCTCTGATACTTTCTCATTATATCCTCTTTTGGTCAGTGTCTGAGGTGGGATATTACCTATATGGACCTTTATTCAGACCCGGTGCAGTCCTTTTTGCATTCTTGTAGATCCTATAAATTAAATCAGCATAACTGACAATTGTAGCCTGCAAAATACGACTTTTGCTCTACTAGTAAAAGACTACATCTCTGTACTGCTCTGCCAGCACAGGATCTCAGAATTTGTCTGAGCTTGCTTATCTTGGGCTGGTTTTA
This sequence comes from Coracias cyanogaster, assembly GCA_033124195.1. Lineage (NCBI taxonomy): Eukaryota > Metazoa > Chordata > Aves > Coraciiformes > Coraciidae > Coracias > Coracias cyanogaster. The sequence goes on along the minus strand of JAVSBS010006576.1, from coordinate 73,690 downwards.
GCTTGCAACAATTGTCTGGTGGTGAAGTTGTTGCTCATATGCTGTAAACACCCTGTGTGGTGAAGGTCTGACAAACGTTGGGACTTACTGTTAACAACCAATCTAAGCATAAATAACATGTGCAGTCATACAAGCACTATTTGTGCCTGTTAAGTTCCACACTAACTGGCTTGTTAGGACAGATTCCTCACCTTTCCAGCCATCCTCACCTCAGTGAAGCAACACCAGGGAAATCCCGTGCTCCCATGCACTGCCCAACTGGTGCCTGGTGAAGGGTACCCACAGAGATGATTATGGGCATCTCTTCCTCATGCAGACCAGGGTCCACACATGGCACACAGGGAACTTCTCCCAGGTCTTCAGAGAAACTTCACCTTATGTGATCTGCCCCATCTTGTGATGATGATCTCTGATCTACATGCCACGTGGATACCAGACAGGTATTTTCTTACTTATCTATCTACGTTTTTATCCAATTGTTCTAAGTCTCCAGCAAACAATGTTTTTTAAGCCTTACCTTTGAGCAGTTACCTTACAAGTCAATAGTTACCTCTTCTGGTAAAACCGATCGCTAAAAACTACAATTTGTTAGACAGTCAAAATGCCAATAGGATTAACACTAATTTGTTGGCTGTGTAAATATGGTGTGTAAATATGGATGTTTCTGGCACAATGTTATAGCAAGTTCAGAATTGTCACAATTTTTGGAAATATAAATGTGACAGCAACAAAGAATCTGTTTTCAAGTGAAGGTTATACATAGCCAGATGTGAAAGCCAATTTTAATTTATTGAGCAATGATTTTCCTGTCTAGAGTTCTACACCCACCTTAGTCTGCACAAAGACAAGCGTTGTGGTAGCCAATAATAGATCTGCTTCTAAAATTGTCCTCGGACTAAGACTTCATATTAGAATTGCAACTCTCTGTACGTCTCCCTCTTGCATGCATCTGTACTTTGGGCTTATGAGGAGACACTAAAATTTAATGCTACTCCTCATTTTCTGGAAAATCTAGGTGCAGTCATTAACAAAGCCATTGTCTGCAAAAGCCTGATGACTCTGTTAAAGGGCAACATGAACCATCCAAATCATGGGAAGCTGACATTGACAGCAGCAACCAGCCATGTCAGCAGCAGTTCTTGCCACATGCTGAGAACAGTTTGAGGCTTGTGAGGTCCCCAAAGGGGTGACTGAGTGGGTTTCTGGGGGTCAGGCACCCCTGGGCTCTGTGTGCAGGGTCTCCTGAGAGAGATGAGTGAGGGTTGGGTGGTGCTGGTGGTCCATAAGGCCAGTTCAAACCACAAGAAGGTGCATATAACTGGCTCCTAGGGACCATCAGCTTCCAGAAGCGCTGCAAGGATGGGATGCAAGCAGGGAGTGGTGCCTGAGGGGAGCCATGCATCATGTAGATCAACACACAGCTTTGTAGCTGGTCTTGTTGTAAGGGCTTCGGCTTCTATGATTACTGGGTGCTCTTTAATGAATACGGATTATTGGAAAGAGATGAGATCCACCTATGTAGAAGAGGCAGAAGAATCTGCTGGCAGGTTGGCTGACTTGGTGAATCATGTTTTAAACAAATGGATCTGAGGCATGCGGTCCAAAGCCATGACACTTAGATATTGTCCTGGTTTGGCCAGGACAGAGTTAATTTTGTGCAGCTGGGCTGTTCCATACTATGCTGATGTCATGTTGTGGGGCCAGTTTGGATTCCGCTGTGCAAGCGAGCCTGTGGCCTGTCAGCTCAGCTCTGCTCCGTCCGTTTGTCTGTTTGTGGTGTCCATTGTTTTTCTCACTGTAGTCATTGCTGTTGTTACTGTGATTGTTTCCTGTGTGTCATTGTATTAAATTCTCCTTATCTCAATCCTGGCTCTGTGTTTTCCCCGTCTCCCTTCCCCTGACCGGCGCTGGGGGGGCAGCGGCAGCAGCCATGTGGTGCTCAAGCTCCAGCAGGGACTGAACCACCATAGGTATTCACAAGCAACAAAGTGGATGAGTGTACTACCGAAGTAGTAAGTAATGCCCATAAACTCTCCAAAAAGGTTCAGACAAAGAGATGAGACAATCGAGAGCCCAGCTGAAGTGTCTGTGTACTGATACACACAGCACAAGTAACAAACAGAAGGAGCTCGAAGTGGCTGTACAGCTGGAAAGCTGTTATCTGATAGTTGTCACTGAAACTTGATGGGATGAATCTCATGACTGGAGTCTTACCATCAACAGTTATACATTTTTCAGGAGGGACAGGCAAGGAAGGAATGGGTAGGGGTTGTTTTCTATATTAAAAAAAATGGATCAATTGCAAAGAGCTGTCTTTGAAAAACAGCAATGCAGAAATGCAGAGATTGAGGGCTTGTGGGTGCAAAAGAGAGACCAAATCAGTGCAGGAAAGCTTGTGGCTGATGTTTACTACAGGTGGTCTGACCAAAGGGAGCTTCTTGATGAAGTATTCTTACTTCAACATCAGGAAGCATCACGGTCACAGGCCCTGATCCTGATAGAGAATTTCAACTACCCCAACATCTGATGGAAATGTGACAGATCAAGCTGCAAGCAGTTTAAGGTATTCTTGAAGTTCATTGAGGAAAACATTCTAATCCAGGTGATTAAAAAAGCCAACTGAGGTGATGTCTTACTGTACCTGTTGTTCATCAACACAGAGGAACTTTATTGGAGAAGTCAAGATTGGCGATAGCCTGATCTGCAGTGATTATGCCCTGGTGGAATTCATGATCTCAAGGGTTATAGACCAAGAGAAATGTATAGTCAAGACCCAAAACCCTAACCAAGTGAACTTTCAGTTAAGGAACTCATGGATAAGTCCTCCTACAAAGCTGTCCTCAGGGGTAAAGGAGCAGAAAAGTGCTGACAGATGTTTAAGACATTTTGTTTGGAGCACAAGAGCTCTCAATGCCCGTGTACAAGAAGACAGGCAATGAAGGCATGAGACTAGCATGGCTGAGTAAGAACCACCTGGTCACACTGAAAGACAAAAAAATAATTCGTAGGCAGTGGATGCAGAGATATGTGATATTCAAGCCCAGAAAGCCCATCCTAACCTGGACTGCATGAAAATAAACACAGTCAGCAGGTCAAGGTAGGTGACTCTCCCCCTTATGCTCTCCTGAGACCTCACCCGCAGCACTGCATCTAGTGCTGGGGGTCCTAGCAAAAGAAAGACATTCTCCTCTTAGAGCTGGTCTAGAGGATGGCCATGAAAATGATCAGAGAGCTGAATCAGCCTTCTCCTATGAAGAAAGGCTGAGAGAGTTGGCATTGTTCAGCCTGGAGGAGAGAAGGCTCCAGGGAGACCTTATTGTGGTTTTTCAACATTTAAAAGGGGCCTATAAGAAAGATGGTGTGAGTCTTTTTAATAGAGTTTGTAGTGACAGGACAAAGGACAACAGTTTTAAATGGAAAGAGGGTAGATCTAGACTGTATATAAGAAAGAATTGACTTGCAACTAGGGTAGTGATACGTAAGAACGGGTTTCCCAAAGAAGTTGTGGGTGTCTTATCATTGGAAGTGTTCAAGGTCAAGTTACACAGGGTTTTGTCAACCTGTTCTAGTGAAAGATGCTACTGTCCATGGCAGGGGATTGAACTAGATGCTCTTTAAATATCCTTTCATACCCAAACCTTTCTGTGATTCTATGAAACTTCTGATTTTACCACTTAAAGAAAGGAAGTTGAATATTAAATACAGAATAAAGTAACTGAGAAAGGGATAGAAGACAGGTGAATTTGGAGTGTTGCAAGCCATAATGACTTTTAAGTCAATCTTTCAACTTAGTGCTTCTATCTGCATATAACTTACAAGAATCTCGGTTTGGTAGAAAAGTCTATGAGTCTCCTACAATCTCCTCACTCATTGAGTCAAAAGCTGGCACTTAGTCAGGGTGTTGGTGGCTTAAAATAGATCATAGAATCATTTAGGTTGCAAAATACCTTTGTCATCGAGTCTAGCTGTAAACCCATCACTGCCAAGACCACCAATAAACCCTGTTCCTCAGCACAACATCTATAAAGCTTTTAAATCCCACCAAGGATAGGGACCCTACCACTTCCCTGGGCAGCCTTGTCCAGGGCTTGAAAACCTTTTCAGGGAAGAAATTTTTTGTACTACCCAAGATTAACCTCCTCTGGTGTAACCTGAAGACATTTCTTCTTGTCCTATCACTTCTTACTTGGGAAAGACACTGACCCCCACCTTACTCCATCCCCTTTTCAGGCAGTTGTGGAGAGAGAGAGAAGGTCTCCCTGAGCCCCCTTTTCTCCAGGCTAAATAACCCCGGTTCACTCAGCCGCTCCTCACAAGACTTGTTCTCTAGACCCTTCCCCAGCTTCATTGCCCTTCTCTGGACAAGCTCCAGCACCTCAGTGTCCTCCTTGGAGTGAGGAGCACAAAACCGACCCCAGGATTTGAGGAGTGACCTCCCCAGTGCCTAGTCCAGGGCATCAATCCCTGCCCTAGTCCTGCTGGTCACACTAGTGCTGATACAAGCCAGGATGCTGTTGGCCTTCTTGGCCACCTTGGGACACTGCTGGCTCATATTTAGCTCCATTCACCACGGCTATTTGGGCCCAGTCATCCAGCCAGTATTTTACCAAGGAGTATACCACTCCTATTCATAAGTAGCCAGTTTATCCAGGAGAATGCTGTGGGAAATGGTGTCAAAGGCTTTATTAAACTCCAGGTAAACTATATACAGTCACAAAATCACAGAACGTGTGAGTTTGGAAAAGACTTTAGGAGGTCATATTGTCTAACCTCCCTGCTCAAGAAGGGCTCTCTAGGCCCCATTGACCAGGACCACGTCCAGATGGCTTTTGAATATACGGAGACTCCACAACTTCCCTGGGAAACCTGTGTCAGTGCTCAGTCGACTTCACATGAAAAAAACATTTCCAGGTGTTCAGATGGATCTTCCTGTGTTTCGATTTTGTTGCCTTGCCTCTGGTTCTGTCACCAGGAACTGCTGAAGAGACCCTGGCTCTGTTCTGTTTGCACTCTCCCTTCAAGAATTTATCTGTATTAATAATATACCCTCCCAGTCCTCCTCTTCTCCAGGCTACACGGTCCCAGCACCTTTTCTCAAAGAAGACATGCTTAAGTCCCTTCGTCTTTGCTGCCCTTCGTTGGACTCTCTCCAGTATGTCCACATCTCTCTTGTACTGGAGAAGCCCAAACTGGACCAAGTGTGCCCTCACCAGTGCTGAATAGAACAGAAGGATTCCCTCCCTATACCTGCTGGCAACACTCCTTCTCATGCAGCCCAGGTTACCATCAGCCTTCTTTGCTGCAAGGGCACATTGCTGGCTCACAGTCAATCTGGTGCCCACCAGGACCCCCCTGTTCTTTTTGCCAAATTGCTTTCCAGCTGGTCAACACCTAGTATGTCCTGTTGCCTGGGGTATTCTTCTCCAGATGCTCTACTTTGGGCTTCCCCTTCTTGAATTTCATTAGGTTCCTGTCAGCCCAATTCTCCAGTTTGTTGAGGTCCCTCTGGATGGCAGCACAACCCTCTGGCATATCAGCCTCTCCTCCCAGTTTTGTGTTTCGAAAAACTAATTTTTTTTCTATGGCAGTTCCTTCATGCTACTGAAGGCTTTTGTACTCCGTTCAAAGCTGGATATGTATTACTGAGTGCAGTGGAAATAAAGCTGTCAAAATCTATTTTAAATGATATTCTGTACTTTATAAATGTATAACACTTTTATGTTTCTCCTGTTTGTAATCATAATCCTTTACCATACCATTTTAAAAAAAAAAAAAAATCATATACAACACTGCAGGTCTGTGAAAAAGAAACAAAATGATGGTTTAAATTTCATTGCTCTCCCATTTTAGCAAGCACTTGGATGTGCTGGAAACACTGGAACTCTTTTTTAGTTAGTGTTTGCGCTTAGCAATTAATTTCTTTTTTCAGAATAATTAATTTCTTGGTTCAGAACAACAATTAATATCTCATACAAATAAGTAAATATCATCTATTATTTTATTTCAAAGCTAAAAAGGAAGGAGTAATTTAGTTAACAAAAATGCTCATTTTGTTTTCATCTTGATTCTATATCATTCTGTTTATTGAGGGCTAATGCTCAAAAACAGTCTCATTACAAGGATACAGATAAGTGATTAAAAATTTGGTAATAATTTTCTCAAGATGTTACCTCTCTGCCTCTCTAAATAAAACCCTATTTTCAGTCAGTTATGGATGATGATGTGACCTGGGTGGTTTTATAATATTTCACACCTACAGCAGAAGGATTTCTACCCTGGTAGAAAGTTTCAGAAACAGATGAGTTTGAGGCAGGCCTTCCACAAGGGGGCTCAATATTTCAAACTCAGCCTTGCCAGTTCTCATCTGACAAACTGCCAACAGAGACCACTGGCACAGAATTATCAGGAACTTCATTTTCTCTTAGCAAAATCATTCTTATCACCATTGTGAGTCTGCCACAGTGTTGCTTAGATATGTTCCACGTAGCATTTCTGACTCTGTTTACTCAAAATAGTTCCAAAGTATGCATTAAACTAATATTGTTTCTAATTTATGCATTTACACCACAATCCAAAACAAAAACACTTTCAATAAGATTCCAGAAACATCTGTAGTTGCCATTCTCAGATGTAATACATTGCATCATATATATATATATGCACATAATATGTCCCATCACCTCTGCAGATAAAACCTGTACATAGCTGAGGAAATTTCACAGTTTTGCAGGGTCTAAATTTTAAAAAATTCTAGATGCAGCCCTTTCCATTTTGTTCATTCATTTAATATTGTTATGCTTCTAAGACTACTTTAAGGTACATTTGAAAAGAAATACCTTGCTTCCTCATCATGTAGTCATTGAAGAGGATCTTTTATATCACCCTTTTTGACTTGACTTCTTCATTCTTAAATTCATTGTAATCTTCTACAAAATACTGAATTCCTTGAATTGCCATTAGAAATAAAATGACAAAGCAGTCCTATGTCTATAGTTTGGATTTTTTTACTGAAGAGATAAAGCACAAATGACAGTGTAATAATTTCAATTTTATTTGCTTCCCTATGATCACTGAAAAGGTGCAAGTCATGCGGCTGGCATCTTAAACCCAGTTGCCACAATATATTACTATTAAGCCAACAGAGTTTCTCCCCATTTACTGTAATGTAATGAGAGGCAGAATCATACATCTAACAGGTTCTGGCTCTACAGAAATGGATGTAATCAATTTTTTTTTCAGCTTCTTAGGGCTTTGAATATTTTCAGAAAAAATAAAAAAAGGAATTGTCATTAGATACTTTTGCCAGAATCCAGAAGTGCAGTACCATGTAAAAATGAAAAACTATGGAATGGAAAAGTTGTTTTCAAGACTAAAAGATAATGATTAAAAAACCCCAAAAAAACCAAAAAAACCCTTAACACCAAAACTCTGCTTCACTTCCGTAAAAAAAAACCCTAAAGTTACTTTATTTAGTTTTTTCTTCTTTATAAAGTTCTTTGAAAAATGTTTAAAGAAATATGGTTCCTGAAAATATCTGCTTGTTTCATCTTAAGTAGAGGCTGAAATTGTCATCACTGTTAGAAGCACTGGGACACATGCATTTTATTGTTTCTTGTTAACAGAACCTGTGTTAACCTGTCAACAACTACACTCTCCGCTGACACCTGTGGTGGTCTACCTGCATACGGACATGCAAATTACTCTGTCTCCTTCACACAGTGATACATGCCTTCCTTAATGGCTAGAATAGTCTTTGGCAGCATAAGTGATTCACAAGGAACTTTTGAGATATATTAATACAGACTACTGTAGACTGAAAAATTTGTACCACGTTAAGAGTCTCAGACATGGTGGTAAGTCTCAGACATGATGAAGGCAGCATGCTCTCATTCAGGGGAGGTTTAGGTTGGATAGTAGGAAAAAATTCTTCGCTGAAAGGGTTGTCAAAGCCTGGCCCAGGCTGGCCAGGGCAGAGGTTGAATCACCATACCTGGACATGTTTAAAATTTGTGGAGATGTGGTGCTGAGGGACACAGTTTAGTGGTGATCTGACATTGCTATGTTAATGGTTGGACTTGATTATCTTAAAGGTCTTTTCCAACCTAAGCTATTCTATGGTCATACAGTACAAAGCAGTTTCCCCACCAGGCATTGGAGAAGTGAAGAAGTCACAGGAGCTACTAGCAGGATGCACAGCATTAGAGAAGATGAAGAGGAGACAGACAGGATCTTCTCTGAGACAAAATAGCTTGAAGATCTCTGTAGAGAATCAGGCAGTGTCCATCTCTAACACCTGAATTCCATCTTTTTGTGTGGGAAACCCATCCAAACGAGTCAATGGGAAAAGCTCTCCAGAGCACATGAAAAGTGATGAAAAGTTACTACATAAGGGGCTTGGGACATACTATGGAATGCAGATAAAGAGCGTTTTGGGAAGACTTCCTGTAGGAATTTTAGAAGAGAAACCAAAGGTGGAGAAAGGGAGGAATCCTATCAAGAGGTCTGGTTGCCTGTAAACAATTTGCTATTCAGTATGCCTGCCTGGCCATGCCCTGCACCTGCTCACTGCAGACTGTCCTGCCTCGTCATTAAACCCCATTTCTAATTAGTTTCCTGTGTATGTAGAGCTAAGTACCAGCAACTAGGGGAGGAGCCAAGGATCATAGACGCCCATATGCCTGTGATGCCAGTGCTCAGAGAGACCAAAGATACAATTTATGTGCCAGCAACTGAAGTGGGGACCATGTGTCATATGACCTACCTTTCCGTGGTGCCAACAATGGTAGTAAGTGTGGACACGTATATCAACGTGTGATTATGATCAGATGTGCCGGTGAGCAGAGTGGGTGGTTTGAGAGGAGTTGGTTACCAATTGAATCCGTAGGTGTAGGCCAACAGCTAGAGAGACTGTGGGGTCAGGGGATCAAATGGGACTCTCTTGTACATGTGTCTCTGGAGGAAGGTGGGGTGTGTGTCCATGAGTAAAGGTCTCTCACCAGAGGATGGACTGAGACTATGGGCCTCCATAGCTTGTGTACCCACAGCTGGGGAAATAAGATCCAGGGTCCTTTACTGGATGGACAGTGTATAAGCCCCGTTACTAGAGGGATGTGAATTGTATATATGCACACATTCCTCACTGACAGACCTTTACCTTGATCAGCTAGAGAAGGGAACAGGATGAGGCCATTGCTGTTACGTGTCTCTGTATGAGCATTTAGTGTCTCTGTCTGTGTGTACATACATACAGTTTTCACAACCCAAAGAGTTTCTCCAAGACAGAGACTCCCTTTTGAATAAAAAATCAAATTACTTTGTATCTTAGAGACGTAAGAGGGCGTAGGACACCACCACTTCAGGCAGCCAATAGATGCTGTTAATTTCTAGTGTTCATCTGTAACACCCAACAGGTGATGCTATTTGCTGTTCTTTCAGGTCAATTTTATTTTCTCAGACTGTTTCCACTCTTTCAGACGATAAGTTGCTGTTACAGTTTCTTGGTTTTGCACTTATAAATGGTGTCTCTGGTTTCCAGGCACCCCCGCTGTACTTCAAAGAGGCCAGCCACACTTTTCAAGGGTGTTTCTGCTTCCCAGGCTAGCAGGTTTCTTCTGTTCAGTAATTTCCATCTTCTAATGAGGCCACCTTTCTGGCTGCTGGCATCACTTGTATATTATGTCACACTATCTGATGCAGCAACTGCAAAAAAGTCTATAGTCCTGGAACTAGTTGACAACAAAGTTGAACGACATAAAATGTGTATCTAAAGCAGTGCACCTCTTCAAAACAGATGTCTACCTGGTTTCATTTCCAACAACCACAGGTCAGACATATTTCACAACTTGTACCGTAGGCAAACTTTAGAAATAGTGTGTGGAATAATTCGTCAGGATTCTGTACATTTTTTTATTCATTCAAAATGAAAGAAGAGACTATTATGTGCTGTTCATAGAAAGCAAGACATGTACAGTTGGCTTAACGAGTTGTGTTCTGTAGGATCATATACAATTTATGTTCATTGCAAATATAGGATACATATTCCAGTGCAATTATCTTGGTCTCTTTGTAACGGTTTCCTTCACATGATGTACAATAAAATAATTCTGAAATACTATCACTCCATTCATTGGATTCATTGTTCTAGCAGTAGTCTGGAGGGAGAATACCTCCAATAGCAGGTTTTGGGAAGTGTATGATAGGGTAGCTGCTTGAAGGTGGCAAAAGGGTCAACCTGATCATCTGCAGATGAGTTAAATGAGAGAAAACTTTTGCTTTCTTCCAAGGAAGGGGAGAGAGGTGACTATATGGGTCAGCTGCTGCAGCCAGGATGACTGCTGTCAGGATACAGGACTGGTGCAGCTGACATTAGAAGCATGAGTTGGCTGCAACCTGTCAGGGCAGGAAGGGAATGATTGTAACAAGTGCATGAGGACCCCAAACCTTCGTTTTCTTGTTGTTTAGTTGCATACAACACTGTAGCCTGAATACTGGAACTGTTAATCTCTTTGCATCCAGCAGTCTTCCTTCATGTTCGTGGCATGTTCTATCTAAGAAATATATATTCTGATTAATAAATGAAAGTGTGAATGCTTTGTAAGAGGCTACATTTCAGGTCTTATTTAAGTAGCATCATGCGTGACTCTTCTTCATTGTTTATTAACACTGCATGAAAGTCCATTACAGCATCTTCTTTTTAAATAGAGTTTTGCTGTGTTGCCAGGGCTGCTGTGTAACTACGTACTGTGTAGTTTAAGGTACAAAATAGCTAGAAAAGCTTTATTCACTGTAATGAAAGTCTGGTTCTTATAAATTAGTGAGATTTTAGGGGCTAGATTAGTAATCTGATGTGTAATTCTACTTTATTATCATCAGTGCACAGACTGTGTCTATCGAGCTCACTTGTTGGTACTGTCTTTCCCTGATGAAGCACTTCAAATTCCGGTGAGTGAGACCTTGTTCAATCAATATGTAGTGCTGAGATAACACATCCGGTATCAAGTTGTTCAGGGTATTTTTTAAACAAGTATTCTGCTATAGTGTCCAAGGTCAGAGCACAAAAATATCAAATTTTAAAATATCTTCCTAGCTCAAAATGCGACAAATTTAACTTTTGTGGAATAATAATTACAAGTTTAACTCACAGAAGTTTGCCAAAGTCTTAGACTCCTCTTCCACGGAAAGTTAAGCAAGTGAGTCCCTCTTTAATAGATCATTTGCGTCTCACAGAAAGTCAGCAGGACGTGTCCAGCAAGTAGGTTCTATCTATGTGAGCAATGTTCCATCAGTGTGAGCTGCTATGTGCCTTACTTTAAGAAATATCCACTTTTCCTAAATGAAGATGAAACAGATTCCTTGATTGAGCTTCATAATTTCATACATTATTTTAAATAAATGTAAAGCAAAAACCCATGTCCACTGAATTACAGGATTTCTACTTCCCAACTCTCAGAAAATAAACTGTCCATTCAATAAAATAGATTTAGAGGCAACATATATTTCATACCTAGGTAAGCAAGCCGTGCTTGGCTCCCAGAATTCCAAGCCAGTGCTAGAAAGTAGGTAATTTCTCCTTGTTTGGCTTCTAACAATATTTCAAGAACAGGAAAATAAAATTACTGATGAGGAACTTGCACTGGTGTTAGTGGAGTAGACTTCTTTTCATGCATTTCAGTAACTTCTTCTACCTTTTTCTCAATTGCTTGTAACTGGACCATATTTTAACTTTTCAAGCTCATCTTTTCATGGGTTCCCTCCCTACATACATTCCTTTCTCAATATTATGAAAGCCAAGGCTACTAAAAATAAACTATTCTTTCTTATTTAAAATTCTGTTGATCTCATCTTTGAAAAACTTTAACTTCACCAGACTTTGGAGCACATGGTTAAAATACCATGGTGGAGTAGCACCTGCGATGCTTCTGTGCCTCTTACCATCTGTTGATAAACCCTGCCTGAATTTGACATGGTTTAATCCTTTAAGGAAATTAGGATTTGCATGACATCACAAAAGATACTTAGATTTTAAGAAATGGGTGATGACTACACACTCTATACACACATATATATATCAGTCAAGGACTGAACAGGCTGCACCCAGCAACGGCAGCTCAACTGTTACAAGCATGGTCCAACTACACAGGTGAAAAAAGAAAGATTACCTCTTCTGCAATGTAACTTTCTTTGTTTTTAACATGGACAGTATGATTAAAGAAGCTGCCTGATGTTAAGGCAAAGGTAACAATAACTAGGGAAGGAGGAGGAAAGGAGACAGGAAAAGGAAAGTGCAGAAATAGAAGTATGAGATAAGAAATTTAACAAGAGGGAGAAGTTGGTCCAGTAGTTGGTTGACTGGGGACAAGAAAAAGTGTTTTGTTATGAAGATCCAAAAAGAAAAGGTAGCTAGCACTTGGGATTCCGGCAAGTAGAGTATAAAAGGCAGAAATATTTTAATTTGCTGGTATAAGTTTTGACTTTGCCACATTGGTAGTGAATGTTTAACTTAGGATTTGCTTGTGTGCTGAGAATCTCTTTTGTGGTTCAAGTAATTCAGATTTTTCCTTTCCTTTGTTCAGTACTAAGGAGAAAAAAGACCAAGAATCCAGAGGGAAGAGCATTGATATAGTAATGGTAAAATTATCAGACCATTAAAATTAATGTGAACTTTCATAGAAAAAAATATTGAATTCTCTTCTCAGCAATAAATTACTGCAAACTCTCTAATTTTCAAAAGATCCTCTCAATAAAGTATTTGTAAAGAATTACTTTAATTAATTCTTATTATATCCCCTTAGGCTTAGATTTTACTGCTTTATTAGAGAAAATGTTGAAGTTTACATTCATGTAGATTTATTTTCCCTTGAATATGCTTAATTAAGATTGAAGAATGACAAGTTTTTCAAATCCCTGTGGATAAATAATAAGATACATAGAATATGTGTAAGTAAGACCATTTATGGCCTGTAGTATATTTTTTGTACTGGAAATGTATGCTAACTCTTTTATTTTCACTCTATAAAGCTTTTTTTTTTTTTCCTCTTAGCAATTATAGTTGCTTTGGCTATTCAGCAAATAGTGTGCCTAGATCACAAATACACCATATGTGGGCAATAAGTTCAGCTTGTTCGAAGCAAATTTTACTGCTTGCACCATGAACCTGGACTCATGTTCTGGGAGTTCTTGGAAGTGAATTATTATACACAATCATATGTTGCTGCACTTAAAGGTAAAACTTTGAAAAATAAGACAGTGCAAGAAAAGCCAATGTCAGTGTGAGAGAGTTTTTGTTAGATTATACAGAAATTATTAAAAAGTACTTAAATTCAGAACTTTCCAACAACAGCAAAACTCAGAGGATTTCCACTTTTCTCTGCATGGTATCTAGAAATAGGAGGAAAATGACAAGTGCTGTATATTTTTGTCCTCTTTTATTCTTTAGATAGTTGCTTTTCTCTCTTCCTCACAATGCCTTTTTATGCCAAAACTTATTTTACTAAACTTCCAGCTATTATGATGAAGAGTTTCTTTAAAACGTGAGATAATTTTTTGGTAATAGGTAAGGAACAGCCACATCTCTGAGATCTTGATAGAGAGGGTTTTATTTGCTAGTATGACAACTCCTTCCAGGAACAGAGAGAATCTCTGATCTCAGAAGAGTCTCAAGAGAGCAAGTGTATTGGGGTGGATGTGTTAGTGACAGAAGGTTAGTTTTCAAGCTTTAGCATGTTGCTATTAACATAAATGTTCCTTTCTGTCTTCCAATTTATAAAACTTCTGAGTGGTACGATTTTCAATCAGTGTTTTCAGCATTGGGCTTTAGCAAAAAAGGTTCATTCACTTAGAATTAATTCTTTCTCTAAAGGACAACAGCAGAAGTTGGATTCAGCAAGGAATCCAGACCAAGGGGCAGTACAGATTGGTTGGAATTCCTCCAAACATACGGGATTTTCGTTCCTCATAATTTCTGCAGTTTGGAGTTCAAACCGTAAATAATAGGTTCTGAAAATATTAATATTGATTAAATGTTGTAAACTTTGCCCACCCCAAAAGGAACAACTGTGATAAAGTGACAACTATTCTGAAGTTTCCTTTTCAAGCTACTTTGTTTCTTCAGACATCAAATTCTTCTCCTTTGGACAACCCAATAGTCAAAGATCGATGGAGATGTGAGTTTAAGATCTCTGCACAAGTTCATTAACTAACATAAGCCTTATTTCCACCTGTATAAAACAGTAAAATAACATTAAAGATTTGGGCTAACATTTATCATATATTTGCACTCTTAAGAGCAAGATGGCAGATACAGGTCTGTTATAAGTTACATGTTTTGGCTTGGCTCAGTCCTTTTCAAGACAGGAACCAGCACTGGTAAGTATTGTCAAACATTGTACAAACATCACAGGACCACACAAGTATATTGTGTAGGGACTCCATGAGCATTTGAAATGAGGTTGCCTTGTCCTGATGTAGAAACAGAAATGTTAACTCCAGCATCTGTCTTTGTGCCTGTTGTTCTGGGTCAGCCATCATCATTTATGCTGCCATCAGTTGCCTGATCACACAGGCCAACACTGAACTCAGCAACACCCCCTCACAAATCTCCTCTCAGACAGTCCTGCCAGAGGTTCCTGTGGGCCCAGCTCCTCCACTGCCCACTGCGGTGCCAGCATCACCTGCTGGACACAACAGACAGAGATGGCTCCTCAGGGGCCCTTCACATGGAAGGACACCACTGAGAGAGCTCAGCAAGATGCAACCAGCCCCAACAGAAGCCACACCCAATAGCAAGCTCCTCCAATTGATCAGCTCCTGTTAAAGTAGCCTTGGCCTCACCCATCAGCCCAACCATGACCACCTGGGTGAGGGCAGAGTCACAGAGACACAGGTGGGCCAGGTTCTGCCTCTGGAACATGAAGCTAACAGAAAAACAAAATATTCTGCTGGCTTTTGACTTACTCACAGGTCAACTCCAACTCAGGGCCCACAACTCGGGTGCCAGCACTTCAGCATATCAAGAAACATTTGTGAAAAGGCTTGTGTCACTGTGAGCAGGTAATGTACTTATATATCTGCTAACTGGAAAGTAGACAGAAAAATAATTTTGATTTATGTAGGATACCATTTAACTTTGAGACAAAGCTGGCAGTAGGAGCACTACAGTGCATATATCCACATCTCCACTCTGAATCCTCCCAGAAGTGTGCGGTGATGAAAAGGCAAACACCTATATTTGAATTACTTGGGATCAAAGCAGGGTTTTCTTTTCTCCTGTAGCTATTAAATATTGTCATTTATCATTGTTAGAAGAAGTACTTAATGACACTTTAAACATAACTTATCACTCTGTCTACAGCAGTAAAAATCCCTAATCAGAAAGCCCAGATGGGAGGGTAGCACCTTTCAGACTGATCTATGTAAGAGATTTTGATGTAAGAACATACATTAATTTCAAGAATGTGATTACTAGAGGTTTTTGGCTTACTAAGATGGTGAGGTAACTGGAGTATTTAAAGGATAAGACTAAAACTACTTTGTTGTATATAATGACAACTCTCCTTTGCCAAGTCATATCTGTGTGAGCTGTAGGCTACTATGTACAGTATGTTCGTGTTGAAACCCACATTTCCTTGTGATTGACCAGCTGGGACAAGTAGCTTTGTGTCTCCTACACTTCAATATTTAAAAGCAGAATTATAGACTCATGTAATGGTTTGGGTTGGAAGGGGCCTCTAAAGGTTGTCTACTCCATTTCCCTTGCAGTGAGCAGTGACAACTTTAACTAGATCAGGCTGCTCAGAGCCCCATTCTACCTGACCTTGAGTGTTTTCAGGGATGGGCCATCTACCACCTGTCTGGGCAACTTGTTCCAGTGTTTTACCATGTAACCGTGTCCTAATAACGGGAAGCCCTTATATTTGGCTCCAGGTAAATATGGACAGCCCTTTCATTGCAAACCAAACCATGGTGTGCTCTGCCACCCTTCTAATACTTTTCCTTGCTTCTTCCATGACTTTGAAGTATCTCTGTGAGATCCAGAAGGAGATCCAAGGCTGAGTATGGGTGATGCTGATGTGGGCAGAAAGAGCTAGGAGTAATGAGGAGCACACTAGAGAAGTGACATGATTCTCAGTATGGGGAGAAGGAGCAGAAGGGAGCAGGACCCACTGGAGTCAATATGTAGTAGTTTGTCTTGAGGATCCTCTAGCAGGTATCTGAAACTCACTATGGGAAAGACTAGCAACAGTTTAATCCCTGTGATGTTGGAGATCTGGGATGATACCAAGCACATGCTTAGTGGGTGTGTTTTATTATCCAGAAGATGCTTCTCAGGTGACACTGTCTCATCAGGATAGTTTACAATTGCCCACTTGTCAATATTTTGTAGCTAGGAGGCCTTGGCATGAAAGATAGAAGATGTGTGAGACCTCTTGCAGAGAATAAAGATGAATCCCTGGGCACCATGCTGTCAAGCTAAAGGAGAAATGACATTTCATTTCGCGCACCTACATGAATATCTAAGTTAGTTTTCTCCAGTAGACGTTGTGACCTTCTTTCTTTTCACATTTTTTTAGCTATATCTCTCCCAGATGCATGGTGGAGATTACCAGATCTGTCTTTATTCACTCATGCGTGACCAAGCATCTCCACATTTTTTTTTCCACTGAATTCAATAAGACCAAGACTGAGGTGCAGAGACTATAATAGATTATGAGCCAACTATACGATCAAGTATATTCAGAATTTCCTTATACACATGAGATGCCACTTTGCCTTCTAGCTACTGCAACATGATTATGACTCTTTAATAACATAGTGACAGTGAGATCAATGGTACCTGTAGGATTTAAACTTTATCACTTGAACTCCACAGAGTTAGGACATCTACCTGCTTTCCAAACAGATCACCTCTACGTGGACTTTTAATATTTTCTACTTCTTGTATAATTTGCTTTCTAACCTAAAAATAGTTAAGAGTTACAAAAGTTACAATCTTTTCCTGCAAGCTGGTGCAATAGTGTTTTTTTTCCTTTTGGCTGACATTGATGGTCACGGAAGCTGAGGGTGCTGTGTTTTTCTCAGATAAGGGTTTATTGGAGACCCTGTAGAGTCCACACCACTTCCCTAACTCTTGCCACAAGCAAGCAGCGTGTCTGTGCCTGTACCTATCGCAGAGGAATCAAGCTAGATTGGAAATGTCAGATGGCTGGTGGTGTTCACCAGCTGTGGAGCACCCATCATGCCAGTAAGTTCTGACTGGTCCTTGTCAGCTCCCGCTTCTGCCTTGCTGCAAAGTGAACTTGCACTGAATCCGTTGTTAACTTGCTTGTATTCATGTTGTATCCCTCTGTCTTTGTCTCCTTTAATTAAGCTAAAAACTCTGTCAGGCAAAGATGTGTGGTTTTATGTCTGTCACAGCCTGACCTTGGTCAAAGCTTCTGTCCTTTTACAACTACTGCTAGCATTACTAGAAAAGGAATCAATGGCATCATTAGAAAACAAACCTCCTGTGTGTTTCAGTGCAGCTGACACCCAGCTGATACATAGGTACATTATGCCATGGTAATATCATACTTACGTGTCCTTGTTAGTGCTGGTTGAATGATAATATGGACCTTGATTCTCAACTGCTTTTATGAATTTCCCTGGTGAAGTGAGTTTGCTCTCGTTCAAAAATCAGAGCGGGTTATCAGAGTTTTCTATGAGCGTATAAACTTGAACTACCTTCTCTGCCTTACTGGATTTTAAATTCCAAAGTATAACAGCTGCATCAAATAAGAGCACTGTTGACTAAATAAACACTGTGGGCAACAGGCAGCTAATCATCAGAGCAGAAGCATTAAGTGAATGTGCTTATTCAATTGCTCTTTTTATTGCATTATGACTACAGGATTTAGAAAGGAGAAATTGCATGCTCTTTCAGACTGACTTCAGGCTTTGGCTGCCCATCTTCCCTTCACTTACCCGATGCTGGAATTGCATCTCATTATTGCTGCTTCTGTCCCAAAGGAGGTAATAGTAATCTCATGTTTCTTCCTTTTCATGTTATGCAGTCACAGATGTTTTCTTCCTGCTGATTGACAGGCCTACAAACTGACCTAATTGCTATGTGTAACCTGTTCCCTGCCTTTTGTAATATAAACTAGTGAGCTATCTTGAAAGGGATGCCCTTAAATAAGTGGCCCGACTCCCAAAGGCTGGAGCACACCGGTCACTTTAAACTGTATGATTCATTTTTTCATTGATATTCTGCAGATACGTTGCATTTTTTTTTTTTCTGTCAGATATGGTTTTCTACTCTAAATATCCTGTAGGCCAAGTAGGCCTATCTTATATCTGTGAATTTCTTCCCGCTCTACAAGATTTAAGTGAAATAAATGTAAAAGTGTGTGGGTATGATGTAATACACCTGGAAAGGAAGAAGGGGAAAATGTTGTGTTAGATGGACAAATAATTTGTGCTGAAATATATTGGGACTATTTTCCACGTGCACCAGTGAAATTCATGGTTGATTGAGCACTCTTTGCTAAAGGATGTTGCTTTCTCTTTGTGAAACTTATTCTAGTATGTCATTTCATAGTCTGACAGCCAAAAAAGAAATAAATGGGAGGGAAAAAAGGTAAAAGTTCTGAAAGGGAAGGATTTGGAATGAAAATCTTTAGCTCATTGCTTAGTCTTACTATTTTTAACGTTAGGGGGTTTTTAGTAACTTTGGTCACCTGAAAGCAAATAGAGTGAATTTCAAATGGAGCATGAGTCTGCATATTTCTGGACTTCCCTAAAAAAACGTTGTCCCTAACCTCTGTGGGGGTAATCCAGCTGTAAAGACTTTGCCCACGTGTAGTACTAATATTGCCAGTGTTGACGTAAGGCTGCTATCTATCAAGTTAGATATATGAATTTTTTTCAACCACCAATGTTATCGTTAGGATCTGATGTCTTTCTACTAATGCTGCTTTAACTCATGTTTGTCCATAAAAGGGAACAGGTTTTGATCAGCCAATGATATTAAAAATCAGCCCTACAAATTCAGCTTCAGTAGTTTCACTTTCTACCTCTCTGCCGATAAGGAGATTGGGGATGTCTCAGCCCACGGTTCCTGAAGAGGATCCTGGCTTGGAAAACTTTTTGATAGCTGAGCACAGAGCATGAAGCCCTTTAGCCACCAGATAACCCTACTACAATCATGGACTTGATGATCCTGCCACAATCATGGACTTGATGATCCTCAAGGTGCTTTCCAGCCATAATGATTCTATGGTGCACAGCTCTTGTATGGTAGACTGTGGTGGGGCCTTGGTTTGTTATGAACCCATCCAGTGCCCAACCCACTTCAGCACCAGACCCTGCTCAGGGCAGTGCCTTAATGATGCATTTGATCAAACGTGAAATGATTTCTAAGTGCAAGATAGAATAAACTGTTGTTAAAGTGGAGAGCAGTGAAGTCTATAACACCTCTTCCATCCATGACTGTGGGGAAAAAAAATATTTGTGTGTGTGCAAATATGTAGATATAGTCAGATAACCCTGTGGTCTGAAGACTGCTGTGGAAAGGACATCTGTGACGTCATCTGTTGAGAAATTGAAGGCTAAAGCCAAATGGATGACCTTCTTTTGCTTAGGCGATGACCATGCAGTGAGAATATTGCACTTGTTTTGGTAAAAATTCATTCAGCTGTGAGGAATGGGGCTGTGAAATTTTTCCTCTTAAGAAGAATGAAGAAACACAGTCCAAAAGTACTTCACAGGGCCCAAGAGAGGGGAGGTGGTTGGATTGAAGAGCGTTTCTGTTGTCTACTTACTGACTTTCAAAATTTACGTTTGTGTTCTGTTTCCTCATCATGAAACCATTTTATTGTTTCGTACTTAGAAACATCTGAAGGTGTTGCTGTAAAATCCCTGTTTGGGGAATGTTTGATATTCTGTGATTTCTGGGTGGATGTTCAAGCTATAACAATTTTGCTGACTTTCAAAGGAATTTATCAATACTTGAACCAGGCTTTATTTGCTGTCAGCACCACTTGCCTAATAGCTTGTACGTGTATCTGTAAATAAACTGAGCCACATCATAAAAAGCATATACGAACACAGCTAAGCCGGGTATGGATGAGAACAAGATGTTGTTCCTGCCCAACACATTTACTATTTAATTTCATAACAGGTGACGTGAAGAGGGGGAAAGGGACTGTCTCAATGTCAAAGAATGACAGAATGTAGGTAGGCATGATGTGAAGAAGTATGTGGGATTTGGAGTTCAATCGGATAAAAAAAAACGAAAAATGTAGTAAAATATTTGAGAACTGGTCTACCCAGGCTGACAAAAAGCCTTGGCACACGGGAGGACAAACAGGTTAATGGAGCATGTGGTGCTATATGCACTTCCACGGTTTCAAAATTGCCATTCTGTGGTACTTTATCTTAGAGATTAGAAAATCAATATTTACTTAAATATATGGTGCATTGCTAGCAAATAAACGCAGAACAGTGTTTTTTTTTTCCCTTCTCAATGGGCAGTGACTGGTAATTAGTCATTTGGATGGATTCAGGGGTGGGAAATCTATGACCACAGCTTCTTCAGGCTGAGACTTGTGGGTGTCCATAACCAAGTGACAGATAATAACCAAGATTTGTTTCTTTGTGTCTTGTGAATCCAATTAGTAAGGAGACTGTGGCATCTTCAGCATTCTTCAGAGTCCAGTCTAAGGAAAACTCTGCCCAGTGGGGAAGTACCTTTTTAAAATGAAGTGCTAATAAAATATTCCATGGTAAACACATTTTCTTGCTCAGAGAATCTTGGGATAGATTAATTGGTACTTGCAGGGACTTCTAGGGCTATATACTTTTAGTACTGACTTCACAATGGTTATCATAATCTAATTATAAAAATTGAAATTAGACTTCCAACAGTGAACATTTCAGTCCAAGATAGCTGGAAAATAGCTCCTCTGCAGTATTCTTAATTTACTTAAATAAATTTGTCAGCATTATATATGTGCTACGCAATTACTTTAAGGAAGTCGTAATAATATATCATGTAATATATTATAGTGATATTAAGTGTATTTTTGCGTGTTCATAGCTGTGTATACCACTAAGAAATGATGTGACAGGACACTGCCTGTCAATGTACATATCCCATTTGGAGCCAAATGCATAATGTTGGGGTTTTTTTTCCAGAGTTTAATAAGTTCCTGTGAACTTCAAGGTAAAACACAGAAGGACTGGCACTAGGGATGCTGGATCTTGCATGTAAGTTGTTTGGGCAAGGGAGAATTTTCTGTACACCTACAGAAGCAACTTTTCTCTGATTTGTTCCAGCTCACATGAAGAGAGAAGACGCCTCAGAAAGGACCTTGCACAGAACTAAGTTGACAAGGGGAAGCGCGACAATTTATACAGCTAAATGCTATAGGCCACCTATCTCTAAGTTGTATTTATGGGTAGGCTACACTGCAGAAGCCTTTTATAAGACAAAGCAAATTAAAGGACACATCTAGAGAGGACATATTGATGTACATGCAGCCAGAATTAGGGTGTTGTCTGAGCATGGGTTAAGTCTTAATAGACATGCTTTGTGTGGATAAGCCTTGCAATTGTTTGTGCTGTAAAAGCAAAGGCAAAGCAGAGCTGTCGTGGAATGAAGAGCGTGTGAAATATAGGGCACTGCAGCCAGAGTAGCTGAAGCTGTGAATTCTTCAGCCACCGCCAAAGTGGATGTGAGAAGTGCCCTTGTGTGTGTCTCTCCAATAGCAGTGTCACGAGATGCTCTCATGCCTGCAGGCTTCTGTGCCTATGGTAAACACATTTTCTCTATGCAGAGCCCATGCTCCATTCCCTGGAACAGCTTGTTTTCATGTGCTCAGTGATCTTATTATAGGCTCTGCCACATTGCATGGTGTGGAGGTGAGCCACTGGTTGGTGGCTCCCATTCCCTCTGAAGCTGTTCACCAGTCAGGGAGCTCCTGCAAGACTCATGGGTTAACACTGTCTGGTCCCAATGATTTACTGAAACCTAATCTGCTTGGTCTGAGACTTCTGTGTATTTATTTCAAATTCATCTCACTATTCTGACAAATGTGCTGCAAAGGTGTCAGGTCTCGAAAGCTCCCCATCACCTTCAACGGTAAAAAAAAAGTGCAAGGAAACTACAGAGCTTCCCCGTTGTACCCTTATTGTCCCCATATGCTTCTTTTACACCTTTACCATCAATCAGTTGTAACATGTCCCTGGTCTGATTCTGACTTTCAATG
Organism: Coracias cyanogaster; assembly: GCA_033124195.1. Lineage (NCBI taxonomy): Eukaryota > Metazoa > Chordata > Aves > Coraciiformes > Coraciidae > Coracias > Coracias cyanogaster. The sequence goes on along the minus strand of JAVSBS010006576.1, from coordinate 51,446 downwards.
TATTTGAATGAGTACAGTAATTTATGGAGAGCAAAGTACTATTCAAGTTCTGTTTTAATGATCAGTATTTCCTCTTTACATTCGACCTGCACGGTTTTATGGGCTTCTCTGTTCTCCTTATTTGAACCAACTTCTTACTTTTTATATACCAACCAATTTGCTAGTCTCCTTACCTGAGCTATGCAAGTTATTTTCTTGAACTGCTTTTTCTTTTTCAGTTATGATGCATTTTACCTCAATTTCTAATACACCACTTGTTTATATTCTTCAGGCTTCTAATAGTCTTTCTGCTTTTTTGGGCTACTCTCTGCCCCTCTCATGCTCTCTGCCCCTTGTCAAGCTTGACTCGTTTTCATATAGTTCCATCTCTTCAAGCTGAACATCAATGTGCAGGATATTGTTCCCCTGCTCTCTTTGACCACCATGTTAAACCTGCGACAAGTGCGACCCATCCATGGATAACCCTTCAGCTAGACCCTGTGTACAACTCAACATCAAGCCCAGAAGAAGTTCATATTTTCTTGTGGAATTTTTTTTTCTTTTTCTTTTTAAGACCAAAGAGTCTTTTGTTGCATCCCAAAGAGTTATCTCTACATCACAGTGAGGTATGGCTTCAGTTCTTCGGTGGGTAGCTGAAATTTCATGTTATTACTCTCTCCCCTAAACTTAGAGTTTCTCTAATCTCACGTAACATATCCTCATCCCTGCCATCATGCTGTTTGGGGTGTTGGTTGTGCAATCCAGGCAGTACATGCTGCTGTCAGGGATTTGCACCTGAGACAAATCCATAGGACTGTTTTCGTCATTTTTATATAGTTACATTTAATATTGTCCATCCCACACAGATCTCTTCCCTGCCTTTATGTGCTACCATGTTCTTTCCGTAAGGTTTGTTACTCGATAACACGGTATCCCTCTGGTAATTTGATCTGAGTGTTTTAGTTCTTCCATCTTTTTGTTTTTAGGAATTTAACACTGGTATAGAAACATATGCACGTTCTGCCCTCAATTACCTAAAACTGGCATGCACCAGAGAAATGGCTTTGTAAGTGGTCTAATTAATCTTCCTTATTTATTGTGTCTGTGCTGCAATAATTCTACCATTTTTCTCAGAGGTACAGTGAGCATTAGCATGATGGCTTGACCCTGACTGGATGCCAGGTTCCCACCAAAGCCATTCTACCGCTCCTCCTCCTCAGCTGGACAACGGGAGAGAAAATATAATGAAAGGCTTGTAGGTCGAGATAAGGACAGGGAGGGAGATCACTCAGCAATTACTGTTATGGACAAAATAAACTCTACTTGGGAAATGCCCCAAGTGTGGGTGCCCCAACACTGGATATGGTCAAGATCAGGTTGGATGGGGCCTTGTGCAACCTGATCTAGTGGGAGGTGTCCCTGCCCATAGCAGGGGGTTTGGAACTTGATGATCTTTAAGGTCCCTTCCAATCCAAACCATTCTATGGAATTATCTTAATTTATTACCTGTGAAATCTGAGCAGGATAATGAGAAATAAAATCAAATCTTAAAAACAGCTTTGTCCCACCCCTCCCATCTTCCCGGGGTCAACTTTACTCCTGATTTTCTCTACCTCCTCCCCACAAGTGGCACGGTCTCTTCATAGAATCACAGAATCATTATGGTTGGAAAGGACCTCCAGGGTCATCAAGTCCAAACTTCATGACACATTGTCTCTGCTGCTTCTTCCTCCTGAGTGGGAGGACGACTCCTCATGTTCTTCCCCAGATCCAGCGTGCAGTCCCACCCATGGGAGACAATCCTGCACTAAATTCTCTAATCTAAGTCCTTCCCACAGGCTGCAGCCCACAAACTGCTCCAGTGTGGGTCCCTTCCATGGGTTCTAGAGTACTTCAGGAACAGATTGCTTCAGGGTGGGTCCCCCCAGGCTCACAAGTCCTGCCAGCAGCCTGCTCCAGTGTGGGCTCCTCTACATGGGTCCACAGGTTCTGCCAGGAGCCTGTTCCAGCGTGGGCTTCCCACAGGGCCACAGCCTGTCGGGACAAGTTGCTGCTCACACTGTGTAAACAAAACATGGGCAGATAATCCCTGTTAGTCTATGTTAGGAACAGAATTGGGTTTGGTTTTTTTTTTTTGAAGACTGTATAAGTTTAGCTTGTCCTTTGAAGGAGTGATTAATACTGTGCTTCCTCTTTAGTGAAACTAGTTAGCACATGAAGGAAAACAACTAAAACCCCACAAAATACAAAGCAAAGTGACATGCCGCTCCTTGTGCTCACTGCAGAAGGTCCCAAGAGCAAACTCTGCAGTTCACAGCGTTCCCCTAGTCACTCAGCCAGGGCCCGTTAAGCTTGCCTGGGTCTGGGAGAGGGTTGCCTTCTCATCAGGATTGAAAGGGTGTCATCTCAGTCCCACTTGCACTACGCTAAACTTCCTTTGGATGGCAAAAACACAGCAAATCCTCAGAGCAGCCTCAGCTGTGCCTGGTTGCGCTTGCAAGCATGTCTGAAGACGTGGGCCACCACTTAAAGAACAGTGCTAATCATATAACCCGAAGCTCCCTAAACTCTTCTTGCTTCCCTGTCTCCAGTCCCCAGTGGCTCTTTCTCCTCCTGCCTTTCCCAAGAAAAACTGGTCTCCAGAGCTTCCTACTCACTCTCCTCTATTTTCTGTGTTTACAAACTTGTTCTGCTACCAGAAGCGTGACACTTGTTCACGGCCAGGGCTGTGGTACTTGTAGGCATCTCAGCACATTCAAATTTCTCATATATTCCTGAAAACAGAAGCTTTTTGGTCGTCAGCCTTCATTTGTTTACCTTATGTTCATGGATGCTCAACAGCTGTGAACTTTCATTCGGAATTATCACTTAACAGCCTCACACAGGGCTCCTGGCTTTGAATTGCAGGATCACAGAATCGCTGTGGTTGGAGAAGACATTTAAGATCATCAAGTCCAACTGTTATCTAACTCTTCTAGGCCTGCTTCTAAACCATGTCCCTGTGCACCATATCTAGACGGCTTTTAAATACATCCCAGGCTGGTGATTCAACCACTTCCCTGGGCAGCCTGTTCCAGTCCTTGACAACCCTTCCAGTGCGGAAGTTTTTCCTAATGTCTAACTTAAACCTCTTTCCTAATGTCTAACCTTGAAACGCTTGCATCTCCTGATAGTGCCGTTCAACTAGATTACCAGGACTGTGCAGGGCTCCAGACACCACCTGCACCACACATATATAGGTAGATTCAGTGTCATGAAACAAGACAAGAAATGCAGAATCAGGTTGCATTAAATATTATGATTAAATATGAATCTAGGCAGTTCAGTGGATAATCTGTGTTAAGGAATATATTTAATAAGTCATCAAGGAGATAAATACAAAGAGCAGAGGACTGCAACAACCCTTTGCAGTCTCTTCTCTCTGCCCTTTAAACGTGCATCACCATTTCTTTTCACAGCCTTCATTAAATTAGTTCTTCATTAATTGTGAAGTTTCCTTCCTTATTGTCTGTTTCAGCCTTGTGGCTACATTACCCATAGTGCTTCCAGTGCTGACACAATCATCTAATTATAGAAATGCTGATCACTGTCATCTCAGGTGCTGGAAAAGTCCCACAGGTCAAATTCACCTTTAGCGTAACCCCAAAGTTTCCCTGGGGACTATTTGACACCTTTCGTAGGAGGTCATTGAGTTACCAGCCCTGCACATTGCTTCTCAAAGGGGAATCTGATTGTTTAGATCATGAGTTAGACAAGACCTACAGTAAGTTACCTCTTTCTCCAGCTACGTCTTCACTATCTGTCACCCAGTACAGCTGTTCTGACATTAAAACAGCGTCCGGAACAAGTACTTTTTACCGTGAATTCTAATACTCTTTTAAAAAGTTTAATTTATTTGCCTGCTGTCTCTCTGGTGCTGAGGTAGTGAGCATGCATAACAGTATGAGGGTGAACTTTTTAGAGCTCATATATGAGAAGGTTTCCACAATCAAAATGAAAGGCAGTTTTTTCCTTCTCTTTTCGAATTCTGATGTTGTAAAAAACAGCGAAGTATGTGCTGAATTATAACGCTTTTTTTCTCTCTTACTGCTTTTAGGAACTATATTAGATCTGAATTATAGCCTGTCATTGCTGCCTGCATTCACATAACACCAAATTTTACTATATTTTCCTATATTCTACTAAAAGAAAAATGTATAGATTAATAATCAAAATTTGGAAGCTAGGCACACCTTCTTGATAATGGCTAAAGGGATAATCTAAGCCAATTTTGGTGGAGAAATAACTTTTTCTTAAAAGATTTGAGAGAAGGTGTAGCTGCTGTTCTATATGGGTGACAGTAATAAAATTTCAAGACAAAATATTATGGCTGTAATTAACCCTGTCTTCCACTGAAAGCAAATAGAGGAAGGGATTAGTATCTTATGATTCAGGAACCTAAAAATCTGATTTATATAAGGTTCTTAATTTGCCTGGGTAGAAAAATCAGTGTCTTCATGTCTTATCTAAAGATAGACATAAAAAATAGGCTAGTATTGCTTCATGGAAGGGTTTTTTTTCCATTTACTGACTGCACTATCTGGGGCAGCCAGCTGCTTTTTAGATAACTAACAGGTGGACTTCTGAAGTGGGGTGCGATGAAGCTACTCACAGGTCCCTGAGAGCACTGACAAATGTCCCAACCTCTCCTCCCAACTCAGGGGTTGGTGGCTGTGCCCAAGGCAAGCCCTGGCACAGTGCAGCAGAACCTGAGGTCCGGCTGCTGTTCCTGCCCACACCGTGTTGCAGTGATTCAAAATTTTAAGAAAAATTAGGGATCATAGAATCATAGAATCGTTATGGTTGGAAAGGACCTCCAGCGTCATCAAGTCCAACCTTCATCCCAACACCTCCCTAACCACTAGACCATCACCTCAAGTGCTACATCCACTCATTTGTTAAACCCCTCCAGGGATGGTGACTCCACCACCTCCCTGGGCAGCCTGTTCCAGTGCCCAACCACTCTCTCAG
>JAVSBS010006575.1:41377-55736 GCA_033124195.1 Coracias cyanogaster | reverse complement strand
GTCAAGCTGAATCTTAAAACTGTCCAATGTAGGGGAATCCACCACTTCCCCTAGGAGATTACTCCAATGTCTAATTGTTCTCATGGTGAAAAATTGTCTTCTTTTTCTTAGCACTATTGGTAAGCTTCACACTATGGTGAATAAGATAAAGCACTGCTAGCACTTTTAGTTAAAGGAGGATGGCTAATTAAAAAGAAGGAAGAAAGATTCTCTCTTTCACCCATCTGATGAAAAGTATATATGTTTCTGGTGACTTCAGCAGTGACATATGTGAGCCTTAATTCTGTCAGGTTCTCTAAAAGCAGCCCCACTAAGGTCACTGAAATGCAACACAAAAAGCAGTTCCTTAGGTCTCCCTGGACACCAGCCCCACGGAGCAGCTCAGCAAACTCGGGATCTGTTGTTGCTTTCCAAAACCCCTGCAAGACTAGGAGAAAGACCGATCACATGATACAGTATGAATTAGAAATCTTTTGTGGATAAGAAACAGAATAGGTTGTTTGGATAATAAAAACCAGTTGGTTCCCTCATGAGTTTACAACCACCATTTATAGCTGTACTACAAGAGGCCAACACCAGCTACATTTCTCAGAATCATGCAATGGTTCATGGTGGAAGGCACCTCTGGCAGACATCTGGCCCCGACTCTGCTCAAAGCAAGGCCAGTATTAAGTCAGCACACCCAGGCCAATTTGAGTATCTCCAAGAGGAGTGGGATCACAGATACTCTGGATGACTTATTAAAATGTTTGACCACCTTGGTTCTAAAGACTTGCCCTCATCCACCACTTAGAATCATGGAATCATTCAGGTTGGAAAAGACCTCTAGGATAATCTAGTCCAACCTTCTTTGAACATCTCCAAGCGCCACATCTACCCATTTTTTGAATGCCTCCAGGATGATAACTTCTGCCCCCCTCCTCTGCCTCTTTGTTTCAGAGCTATTAAGCTTCGAAAGTGATCTTGAAGAGTCCTGAACGCCCACCTCTCTTCTTAAGCTGCCACCAGCACCACTTCTCAGAGGCTTGCCTTTAAAACACAGATTTCAATTTTGTAAAACATGACTTACTTTCCAGGGGCTCCCTCTCTACATTGGACTCCTCTGGTTCATCAAATCGACCTACTGGTAGCTTCGGTTTCTTAAGTGACTGCTTAGCGGGTTCAGATCTTCCTCCTGTCTTAGAGCTGGTGCTCTTCAGAGAGCTGCAAAGCAGTGACGACTCTAGCAAACAAACGGACATGTGTAGCATAAATGTGAGAGTTCAATACCCCGTAGCTCTATGACTGTCCAGAGCACCTCTGAAAAACCCTCACTTCAGAAACCAGGGAGCGGAGGACAGGAAAACAAACTCTAAATATTAGCTTAACATTCAACTCACGAACCCCTCAGATATCAGCAGAGATAATTATTTTTGGCCCTAGAAGCATATGCAGGCAAAAACTGTGTTAGTTGTATAACTCAGTTCACATAATCAGTGTATTTTAAACGGCTTGAACTTAGCCTCACCGTTATCTTCTTGTATTTTAGACTCTAAATAGTAATTATGCTAGCATAGACCGGTACATTCTGTTTTCCCAGAGAATTCCTAACCTCCCCCAAAAAGCCTGCTCATTTCCAGGGCTTGGCGCATTTCCAGCAGCTTTTGAGTTAGAAAAAGCTTCTGCTTTCCCAAAGGAAAGTTTTAATAAATAAAATGTTGTTCCCTTAGTAACAGGTTTTCCAGAAGGTTAGCAGAGAATAGTTGGTCTTCCCTTATGACGGTAAAATAAAAGCAGGACAAACTTTGAGCATATCTAAGTTCCATTATATAACTGCATGCAAATGCTTTAATTAAAAGCATACACTTTTTTTCCTTTAAAGTTCTATTAACATTTTTAAAAGTAATTGTAGGCCTCCATTTAGGAAAGCCTTTTAATATAACTGAAGTCCTTTTAAGTAGTATAAAAATGGAGATGCACAAAAATTCAAGAGTCATAAACAAGTCAAAAATTACTTATGAAAGTCTCCTGAAATGACCGATATTTCTGCATTTTGGTAAAAAGCCAAATGTTCACAATAAGTATAAAGTACCCTATAAAAATATTTTAGCTATAGACACATGCCCAAAGCAGCTCTGACATTTCTTAAGGAGGAATATTCTAACAGAAATCCTCCTTGTACCAGCCTGGATGCAAGCACTTGAAAGAACTATTATTCCACCTTGCTAAAGAGATCACATCAAGAAATCTTCTCAAGAAGTGAGGATTTGACTCATCCATATATACACCAACCAACAATTCACCTGTATTCCCAGAATCCTTCATTTTAAAATACCACCTTAACGTTAAACCCTACAGTCACACCAACTGTATTATGCCTGCCAACAGCTGCCCATACCCCAAACGAGTTTTTATTTTGCTTTAAGAATGCCATGATAGACTATCCACGGTGAAGAACCTAATCCTTCTGCATACTTTCTACTCCTGGCAAGCATCCTGTTACTCTTCAGCAAGATGAAGGTGAAACAAGCTGGAAAAAGAAATTAAAGCTGATATTCTAACCCCAGTTCAAATAAGAGTCAGATTAAGGTACTGATATGAAACTTAAATTATCTCAGTCAGCAGAGAAGAGGCAAAATCCATTTTCCTATTTGCAATACTTGACACGGTTGACCAAAATACATTCTCTTGACACAAGAGATGACAGAAGTTACTTCTTGCATTTAGTACCTCTGAAAAAGATGAGATGACAATTAACTTTATCACAGAATGGTTTGGGTTGGAAGGAACCTTCAAGATCATCTAGCTGCAACGCCCCTGCCATGGGCAGCGGCACCTCCCACTAGACCAGGTTGCTCAAGGCCTCGTCCAACCTGGCCTTAAAGCCCTCCAGTGTTGGGGCATCTACAACCTCCCTGGGCAACCTGTGCCAGTGTCTCACCGCCCTCAGAGTGAAGAACTTCTTTCTAATTTCTCATCTCAATCTCTGCTCTTTCAGTTTGAAGCCATCAGCCCTTGCCCTGTCACTACAAGCCCTTGTATAAAGTCCCTCCCCACCTTCTTGTGCCCCAAGGAGCACCAGAAGTCACAGCAGTGGAGGGGAGAGATCTCACCATTCTCATGCTTTACATCCAAAACGGGAACATGCGGCCTTACTTAGATAAATCAGTAAAGCACAAACTGATCTCTGACTCCCTCCTCATTTATGCAGCCACAGAGCCATCCACATTAATTGCACAGCTGAATTTGAAAAGAAGTTGAAAACCCTAAGTCTTTAAAGTTGCTGCACAGCCAACATCCACAATATCCAGTCTTTTAAGTGGCCCCCAGACCATGATTTATCATAACGAAGCCATTCATGTAGTGGCAGCTGGGCACTCATGGATGGGGATGCTCAGGGGATGGGAGTATGAGCCAAATCTTGCCACGAACCTTACGACCAAGCAGAGCTCTGGGGAGCACACAAGTATCTAACAACATTTTTTCTCCAGCTCTTCTATTAACATACACTGTACTTGTCTGTCAAGAATATTTTATCAATATCATCACCGAAACTTTTGATGGAGAAGGAAGTGGCCTGACCTGCAGCCTTACAGAGCAGCCTAAGCTAGGTGTGCATGCAGGACAGACACTGTTATACAGGCTACTTTATCTGTCCCCCTGCCTAGGCTTCTCCATGAACAAGTCATTTGAATTTCCTTATATGAAGGGCACAGAACAGGAACTTCCAAGGCCACAACATGTTCTCTCCAGGTACTCTACAGATACTAACCTACGGCTTAATATCTGACTACTGCTTAAAACTTCGCAGCAACGACAGGGAACGAAAACCCCGGAATCGACAGCAAGGCCCGATATCAGCAGGTCTGCAATACAGGGTAGAATATTATTATCTAAAAGGAGAAAAAAAAAAAAAAGTAGGAAACCAGTAGAGAAATGGTGGCAGAGTGGGCAAAAGCTGCGGCACCCCATCACCCTCAGCAGATACCGCGGGCTGACGGGTGGCGCACGGCCCCCGACTCACCCGCCGCCATCTTGGGCGCCCGCCAGCAACCCCAGCACCGACAGCCCCGGCCGGTAACCGCCCCTCGCTCAGTAACTCCCCTACGTGAGGAAGGGGAGGAGAGGCTGAGGAACCCGGCAGCCGCAAAACCAAGCCCCTCCCGCTCTCCGCCTGCCTCTTACTCGCTGCCCTCGGCGCGCCGCGCAGCAGCCGCAGCGCCATGGCCCCGCCCTCGCCCGCCTGAGGGGGATCGGCGGGCGCTACACAACTTCACAGTTACACAAAAAAATTCTGTGGCTGTCTTAAATATTTTATTAATTTAAAAATAAACTTTATCTCAGCCCTATACTCCAAGTGGTGCCTTTTCTGCACTCAACATTATTCACCCTCCCAGGAAGAAAGCTGTAAGGGAGCAACCAAAGTGCTGAACTGGAGGACTCCAGAGGGCTTCTTTTCAGTTTTTCAGTTTCTCAGTGCGGTGGCTTAACCCGGGCTGAGCACCAGGTCCCCACCAAGACCCTCTATCACCCTCCCCTTCTCTTTTCCTCTCCCTCCTTTATGCAGTGAAGGTGCTTTTAACACACTCTCCTCTCTCAATATAAACCTAACCCTGAGGTAAGTAACACCTGAGCTCACAGGTTGGAGCTCTAACTAATGTTTTTTTAATATGGCAACTATTTGCTTTTTGTCACTCTTCAAACTTCTCCTGCAAAGCTGGTTCTTCCATATAGCAGAATTCAAAACACTGTCCCCATTCACGCAGTGGTTCTTGGAGACCAGAGTTTAAAACAGCATTTGGTGTTCACAACTGAAGAGTTTAAGAAAGAAAATCTCCTCGGTAAATCAACAGCAGCGACGCTCCGTTGAGTTTACTGCGCTACATCTGGCAATGCCTACAGAGTGAAAGTGATTAAATTTAACTGTCTCACATGTGACATTTTCTCAATCAGCTTTTTATAACATGGTTAATTGGACATTAGATATCAAAAATAATGGGAAACCCTTTTCTTTATTCTAACAGCAAGATGCTGTTAGATCAGAGAGAATAAAGGGGAGTATGGGTGGCTCATGCAGAAATGAGCCCAAAAACCCACAGACCTCTGCCAGGCTCAAGAATTTACCATGCATGTGCTCAATACAGTAAAAACTACCATGAAGTCCTTGCCATAAAAATACTTCCCAAGCTGACTGCAGTTACCAAGTAATAATAAGCTCTGTTCCTACACAATTAAACACAATCCATGAAAAACCACGCTTACATGCAACCTCAGTCGGTAAGGAAGAAATAACAATGTAAAATTAATTTAGAACTGTTCTTCTACCTAAAAATAAGCTGAGGTTCTCAAAAATATTTTTTCCTTAGTCTTCATTTATCGCAAAATTCACTTTTAATTCCTGACTTATGTATTCCGAGATCTTGTGGCTGAGGAGGCAATAAATCTGAACATTGGTAAATACAAATGTAGTAGATGCCACAGGAATTTTCCACTTTGTGACTAAATGCATCGTTTTGTTTTCCTCCCTGTTTACTTATCTCTTACACTGCAGCTCACCTTGCAAGAACTCCTCAAACAATACCATAATTTGTCGTGCTGTTCTAAAAAGCAGTAATAAAAGGCCTGCAGCTAGCACAGGCCTGTAACAATAAGGTAAAGATTTACCCTGGCCTTGTAAAACATCTGGTGGTGAGAAGGAGGAGCTTAAGAGCAAAGCGTTTGTATCACTGTATTGGCTTGTATCAATGCACTGTGAAAACTGAACAACTAGGCCTTTGAGAAAGGGCTCAGGAAGACTGATAAAAAGGAAGCATCTTCCCCAAAAGGCGCTGAGGACTGGGGAACTGCCAAAAGGAGCATGAAGTCAGTGAAAATCTGCACTAACTGGTGAAAGGGAAAGGGGGCAGGGGGAGATGGCAACCACGGACTCATGGACCACCTACCCAAACTACACCGCTGCCTCAACAGAACAAGAGACAGAGCATGCGCAGTAGTTTCCATAGCAAGCGGGGACATTTTACCCTGTCATGTAGGTGAGTAACAATGCATATGTATTAGAAAACAGAATAATTAGAAATTTGTGTATAAATAACTGGTGATACAGGACATGGGTGTGCATATTAGGAGGAAAGATCCCCCATGCACCCAGCGCTGCAATAAAGAATGTCCACCTTCTAAAACTTCAAGTCTTAGAGGGTCTATTTTGTGATGTAATTTTACAGTATCAGTGCTGCTTCTGCATAACAGCCCCCTCGTCCTCTCTGACCATGTCATGAGGTTTGGTTATCTGAAGGCCACCCCTGGTCAGGGCTGTGCAAATAAGACTGGCTTGGAACGAACGGCCTTCTGTGATTACAGAGTAAGTTTTCCACCAACATGAAACCTCCTGGCTCTGCTGCAAAGCCTGATGATTTCCATAGTAGAACATGCTCCAAAGTAGGAGCAATTTCTAGATCTATGGCATCAAAAAGTTGCATTTTGATGGAAGACTCAAACACAAACCAAAAGGAATTAACTGACGTACACAATGTGCAAACAAAACTTCAGATACTGTCGCATTTTATGCGGTGACCTCCTAGTAATATCTCTCAGGGCTCTGTGATGTAACAGTAGCAGCCCACTACTGCCTTCAGGGAATGGGAGCCTGGCAGCTTTCTGAAGGAATGCCAAGACCTTAATTTTTATCTCTCATTCTCTAAGCAGCATAATTCTCTTTCAAGCAGCCACAGGATACCTGCATAAAGGAGAGGTTCCTGTCGCTACAGGAAGATAAAACCCTGATTCAAATAGAAGAGGGGTGAGACGGAGCACTTTATAGCTCCTACTGCATCAGAAGACATTGAGTTATGGATAGAAGAGTCCATAATTCTATCAAGTAAATGGAAGGCAGAACTATGCGGGAGCAGGGGAGTATGCCATGCAACGCATGCACTGCTGTCCAAAACATCCAAGACTGCATGTGTTGTTCAGAGAGCAGCTGCAAGTGCTCTGCATCGTCTGTAAGTGCAAATATGAACTTGACGTGCTTCAAGGACATGTTGAGGTCATCACGCCATGTACTACTGTCTTATGGCACACTGCTTTGGGACTTTGAGATGTCAAACACCCCTTCCCCCCCAAGCTATAGTACTGAGGGGGGCTACCAGATCACATATGGACTACAGTGGGCACTACAAATCAGGGAAGAGAAAATGAATTGAATGTTCTCTTATTAATTTGCCCTGTTCCTTGATAAACCTGCATGCAAATATCACATGATTTCCTGCACCATCCATTTTCCTCAAAGACCAAACCAATTTCAAGTGTCCTTAAATGGATGGGATAAAATATTACAAAAAAAAAAAAAACAAAAAGAGAGAGAGGGAAAGGGAAAAAAAAGAAAGTGGCTATTTCTGCCAGGATATTTCTGCTTCGCTCATCACAAAAGCATGTGCCACATTTTTGGATTTCCAGAGAGACTCAGCAAGACAGGCATTTTTCAACAGTGACAGAAACATCTAAATACTTATATACTAAAAGCAGTTTAACTTCCTCATTGTGAATCAAGGATAATTTTGTAGATCTAGCTCATTAAACTGGTATTCAAAATTGAGCCGCTAGCCAACTGCTGTAATGGTTACATAAAAGACAGTTGAGATGTCAGAACATAATTTAAATATTCAGACCTTGGTAGCACCATCATAATAAAAAGCTATTAATAAAAGTAGACATTGTTAATGGGAATGTATTTAAGATATCTTTGTGTCTGAAGGACTTGCCTAACACAACTCTAATAAAATACTCTTTTTGAGTGTGTATATTGCAAACCTACAGACGCTCATTTGAGCACCTTGTAAGCTACAGAGGGAAAAAAAATAAATTACAAGGACTGTATTATACAACAAACCATATCAAATGCAAAATCACTTCATTATAAACTATTATTGCTATATTCATTTCAAATAATACAAAATTATTAATTATATACAAAAAAGCCTCCCCAGAATTTTGGTAATTAGCAGAACATTTCAGTTTCTTTAATTGCTTCCATTAGAGTAATCTGTTCATTTTATTAACACCAGATGCAATAACACAATGCTAAAAATAAACATGCATTATACAACCAGTTTATATTTTTCAAAAAAATGTTCATTACAATTAGTGAATGCACATGTAACTCTTTCCCCTCCCACCTTTAGTGAATTATTGTTTGAAACAGAGACAAGGGAAGGAAAGAGAAACCAAACTTAATGCTATTCAGCACCAGTAGAAAGTCAATAGACCTTTAACATTCCTGTATATCAAAAACATTTTATCTGTATCACTAAACTGGTAAAGTTTACAATATTGTCCCATTTGAAGATGTATTGATTTATATTTACAATACTTTGTAGTCAATAAAACATTTTAACAGTATTTAAAAATTATTTAAATTCATAAAAGTATTGCAGAAATTTATAACATTTACTTATTTTACGTACATACAAGGAAGTCCATGTAAAACTGTCCGTGTTCATCTGAAGAACTGACAGAGTAAGGAGCAATTTTAATACAGTTTGCAAAACCCCAATTATTTGAAGGCAGCTATCATTAAACATTCAAAAATCCTTAGTTGCCATTTGCTTCTGAAAACTAAAGTTCCAGTAATAAAATCGAGTATGTAAACTAACATGTTTTTGAGATCAGTAGAAATTATATTCCCACAGGCATAACACATTTAACAATGGCAATAACGATTCTGTAGAAAACTGTTAAGCTGTAGTGATATCTGAACAGACAACTCTGCAATGGCCTTTGCAAGAACCACAGATAAAGTCACCTTCAAATATCCAGTATTTTAGCAGCTCATTGGGTTTCCAGTTAAACTTCCTACAGTGCTAAAATACGACAGTTGAACATGTAAGACCTTATTAGAATTTCAAAATCCAATTTATTTTGGCATCTAAAGCCTCTTGTAAATTGTAGCCAAGTAACATTGACTTCTGCAGTCTAAGAGCCAATAATAAACCAACCAGAAGTACGCACTGTGCTTTAATCTCCAAATAATTAGGTACCCAAAATTAAGAAAAAGTAATAGAAAAGTAAAAAGAACACAATAAAAAAAATATTGCACAGCCACATTACCTAGAAAGTAAAGTTGATGTTAAAAAGCCCTAAGTGTGGATGATATAAATTATCTTCCATATAAAAAGTATAAATATCTCTTAAAATACAGCTGCAGCTATACTTTAATACCACACGTTATTTGATTCATCTGTTAATGAGGTAATAACCAAGTCTCTTACAATGCTTTTCTCTACTGAAAATATTTTAGGGCAGCAACGAGAAAGAACTTTTCTAAAAATATTTCTGAATCAAGAACAGCAATGTGCGCAGCTCTCCCTATGAGAGAATCTGCTGTATTGGGTAACGCATTAATTACATTATAACGAACCAAATTACATTCCTTATTTTGAAGAACTGGCAGAAGCAGGTTCTGGATCATTTCAGCATAAATTGGTCCTGTAGAGGAAAAGAAAAGTTGTGCTGTGTGAGTCAGCAGAAACAAACAGTTCTTTGACCTTGAACTCAAAACAAATACAGTCCAGAGCAAGAGAGGAAATGGGTACGCGTTATGCTGCTGTTCTGTTAAGACGGAATATACAGAAAGTTTCATTTCCCCAGAAATGCTGGAAAAATAATTTTAAGCTATGCATGTACATTTCTAGTAACAAGGTGCTCATCAGTATTCCTACACTGCATAAAAGGTATTTATTTGTCCATATATAATGCTACAACGCCATTGTTCTAGGATGTCTCAAAAGTAAATAAAACAACTAAATATCACTGAAAACGGGAACATCACCTTTTCTTTCAGTGCTGGTATTAAAGCCTCAACTAAATACAGCCCACGTGTTTGACGCTACAACTTGACGTCCTCAAAAATCAAAGCTATTTGTCCTCACTCTTGATTGAGTAACACATCGGGGGCTGTGTTCATCCTACCCAACTTTCAGCAAAGTCTAGAAGCTAGAAATTTATTCCATCTCATCTCCTTTGGCATGTAATAGAATAGGACAAAGTCAGAAAGCAATTCAGCTCCCAAACGGATTTTCTCTCTCCGTTACTACAAAATAAGCCCAGATTGTCTAAACACATAATAGAGGTGCCCCAGTTAAGCATCCAAAATTAAATGGGATGAATCTAAGACCTATGAGGTTTAACCCAAGTGGTCTGTTTATTTTGCAGGATATTACCTGATTGTTTATCCTTTAAAGCTGTTTTACACATCTCAATGCGAGCAGAGTGATAAGGAACATAACGATCCTGCAGAGATCCTACTAACACAATATTTTTGAAGTAATGAAGACCTACAGGAGAAGGAAAAAAGGAATCTATTATAACAAATCTCTTGACAATTACTACAGAATAATTAAACATTTTACAACTGAAATTTGGCACCAGTGTATTATAAGACCTTGCACAAAAACACAGGAAGATCAATTACAATAGTCAGAGCTACAGAGGAATGAGATGTTGGGTACCAGCCTTTCCTCTGTACATATTTTAATACATATGGGCATGACCCAGTTGTGCTGTTTCCTATTTAAACCTTCCTCTTGCTGCTTAGGAACAAAGCGGTCAGTTTCTGGCTGGCAGAAGGGAGCAAAGCCTCCGTCCCCATTGCTTGAAGAAACCTAAAGATGGCTGGTGCCTGCCTGTCCTCACTGATGTCTCAGTCAACAGCACAGCTGCATCAGGATTAATGCCTAGCATCGCCAAGTAGACCACAGAGCCCACCTACTCTGGGTGCCTCTGTCGGGCACTGCCTCACTGTAAGGTCTGGCCAGCTCAAGCACAGATGCAGGGTCTACCCAATGCATCTCCCCAAATATAATTAAACCTTTATAACTCAACGCAGAATTCCTACTTCTTGGAGAAGCACTCTAACAGTAAGGTGATGCAAAGGTAGGAACCCCCAGTACTGACAGCGTTACAGTCCTTAAGACGTTTAATTGTTAGGTTTTCTCTAAAATTCCTCAGCAGATTTCTGGTGCTGCCCATCTACTTTAGCCTGAACCCAATGCAGCATTTTAGGAAAACAGGTGCTTCTGCCTTGGAACAGCCCCTTCTGAGCATCCTAGCCATCTACAGTTACATACAAAGGCAACCGTTAGGCAGAACCAGAAAATGCTCCAACAGTTTGGGCACAGGTGAAGGTAAGCTATACTGAAAAGCAGCCGGAATGGCCCTCTGGGAATCTCCAAGGTCTTAGATGCTTACATCTTATCCTTGGTAGATTCGATCCAACTCTATCTGCACTGGTGCTCATGAGTTTTGCACCGATGCTGTTAGCCTGACTCTTAATTTCTGGAGAATAATGGCCAGATCCTGTAACTGTTAGTTTTTAATTTACCAAATGTACTTAGTCCATTCTGAGAATTATTGAAATACTGCAAATAAAGTCATTTTTCAAAGGTGCTTACCAGAAACATTTTCTGTGTCAAACTCCACAAGTCAAACTTTTTTTAATTAAAAAAAGAGATCTGATCGTGTAGGAAAAAGAAATGATTTGCCATCTGCTTTTCAGAAGCTAAACTGTCAGGACAAAGTTTGGGATTCTAGTTTCCCTGTTCTGTTCAGGATAAATATGTATTAATGTACACCTGTTCCTAAGGCTGTCATGGAGCCCAAAGTGAAAAATACTTTCTTTTTTTCAGTTTGTCTCCTAATTTTCAGTATTTTGTACACTGCATGTGATGAAGACTAATCTTCAAACCAAGGCAGTTACAGAAACAGTGAACAACTTTGGCATGCAAAAAAGCAAATGTACCTTCCCAGATTTCACAAGAAATTGAAAAATAAAAAGAATTACATAAATCCATAAAAACATACAGAAAATACAACAAAACTAGAGCCTAGTTCCAGTCCTCTTGAAATAGGAAATCTGTTTGGATTTTTTTTTTTTCTTTTGCCTATACCCACTGGAAAACAACGTTGTCCAAAAGATGAACTAAATCACTGGAGTCTTTTATTTGACATCTGCTGAAAAATGACTGCAGTGAATCTTACACAAAGACGCAGATGCCGGTTCCAAAACTTTATACTGAATGGAAAAGAATGCATTTGGAATAAATCAAGGATAGGAATTCTCTGCAGGCTGATCTGCAACAGTTTGGTATATTCCTTGGGAGTCTCTCTATCTTGTATTAAGTTTTTTTGATATGCACTTTCCCCAGAGAAAAATCCATTAGCATTCATGTAAAAGGTACAATGGAGTGGACTGCCTAGATCTTTTTGTCAGCCTGAAGAAGGAAGAGATGTCCTGGGGAACCTTTGAAGAAACATCAGCCTACATCAATCAACATTTAAATAGACTCGCTTCATCCTCACATGCGATATAATACAAATAAAAATGAACCCAAACCCCAGTCTAATAAATGAGGCACCCCCTTTTTGGTCACAGTGACTCATTTTTATGCTTTATATTCTGCTTCACAAAAATAAACTCTTGGGCTTCCCTCCATTCCAGGGATGATAAATATCAACAATCTTTCATTACAAAAAAGCGTTTGAGGGAACTCTTCAGTAGGAGCAAAGGCGGCATATAGAGTATTTCATATGCATGAGCTTTTTGTTTAACTGTTCTTCGGTGGTTTTTCTTCAGACAGGTCTGTGCCTCTTTTGAACAAAAAAGTACAAGTCTTAAATTCAGAAGTTGTTTATTCTGACACAGTTCATGTGATATATATAGATTGCATATGAGTATATGGATCAGAAAGAGAGGCGTCAAAGTCATGTATATAAATGTACAGGGCATAGCAACCCCTAGGATTTCTACAGTATGAGGTAACTCAAAGCACTTGTCAATCAGAAGGAACTGCAAGGTGTTCAGCAGCATCCTTTCTGCTCTCCAGACAGGCTATGGCACTACTCAGGATACAGGCAGAGAAAGATCACTAACATGGAAGTGTGCAGCACTAAACTGTGCCTAAATTATGCGTAAGTACGGACAAAGAAGCAACTTATCACAATCTTTCATTTATGTAGCTGTAAAAACTGACCCCCAGTCATCGCTACATGTTGTTCTTTCAACATGTAGCACAGCTCAGTTCATTCCTATGATCCACCTCTTTATTTTCCCACACCACACAAGGTGGCACCTGTCAGGCATACTGTAAGTTTAAAAAAAAAATAATAATCTCAAACTGAAGATGATTCTAATACACCATTTTTCTTGTGCAGCAAAATTTTCAGCTGCTGAATTAAGATAGAGACCCCAAAAAAATCTAATTAGGCCAACTGTCCAGATTGCTGTAGTTAGGCAAAATGCTAGAAGATTAAAACCTAATTCTATCAGAACAAAATATATTTGAATTCATCACATCATTTACTGAATAGATCATGCATTTTTGCAGAGTACTATAAAAAACACCGAGGCTATCACTGACTAAAAAGTATTGACTAAATTGTTCAACAGGATTTGAGATAGCTCAGAAAAAAACCACCCAAGTGAAATAACAAGCTCTGTCCCATATAACAGGACGTTCTTTCCTCTAGTAATGAACCTTTAGTGGGCTTTCCAAATTTTTATGAGGCTTCTTATCACCTAACGGAACTTCACTCTCAGTCAAAGTGAAATTTAAGCCTACACAGAAAGCACAATTTCTAACATTTAACCATCGTGCCATTCACATCCATCACTGAATTAGTCATTGAATTAATTATATCTATAAATTCATTAACTTTTCCAAATAATATGCCAAGTAACGAGAAAAAAAAAAACATTAAAAATCTGGCTGGAATAGCAGGTCTAGAGACCTGGTAACTCATGACTAACAGCAATCACATAGGAATAAAATTCTATATATGTTCACACACCAGAATCAGATGTTAAGTTTTCCCTCTAGTTATAGCCAGCATCCAAGCAGGGAATGGGAGATGGAGCCACTGGTACAATGGGCTGCTGGCATTCTCTGAGACTTGTATGACACAAAGGATGACAGAATTCCATACCACCGCCCTTTAACTAATTCAAAACAAGGCTTCAGTTGTTTAAATGGATAATATTCACTGTGGATATCACAGAGTTCTTGAGCATAATTCAAAACAAAATTACTTAGGATGAGCTTAAAAACAAACAAAAAAAACCAGTACAACAATCTGATTCAGTTAAGTAACCTGCCATTTTCCTTACAATAGACCAATCATAGAATCCTGGCATAATTTCTGTTGGAAGTGATGTTTGGAGATCACACGCTGTGCCAGCTCAGCCATTATCATTTTATGTTGCCATCAGCTGCCTGACCACACAGGCCAACACTGAACTCAGCAACATCCGCTTAGAAGTCTTCTTTCAGACAGTCCTGCCATAGGTTCCTGTGGGCCCAGCTCCTCCGCTGCCCACTGTGGTGCCAGCATC
>JAVSBS010006575.1:29230-41277 GCA_033124195.1 Coracias cyanogaster | reverse complement strand
TCACATGGAAGGACACCACTGAGAGAGCTCAGCAAGATGCAACCAGCCCCAACAGAAGCCACACCCAACAAGAAGCTTCTCCAACTGATCAGCTCCTGGTTAAAGTAGCCCTGGCCTCACCCATCACCTCAGCCATGACCACCTGGGTGAGGCTGGAGCCACAGGTGAGCCAGGTTCTGCCTCTGGAACATGAAGCCAGTAGGGAAAACAAAACATTCTGCTAGGTCATCCACAGGTCAGCTCCGACTTCAGGCCCACAACTCAGGCACCAGCACTTCATCATCTGATCCTACCCACTTGGCAAAAAGCAGGGCCAACTTTGATGTTAGATCAGGTAGCTCAGGGTCATACCTGGTAGCTCTGACTTGAAGGAGAGGTCTCAGTTTTGTCAAGGTGCAACACCCCAAATATTTTCTACAATTCTGTCCGTTTACATATTTGTTTGCAAATAGGGGTCTGAAAGCTGTGCCAAAAATGCAGTCTGGAAATAAGGACTCTAAAATTATGCCCTGGAAGGCAGCCATCTCCTGCAGCTGGTCTTCTGCACTGCTTTGTGAAGCTAGCACACCTCACAGCTAGAATCATGCCCCAGAAATTCAAGCACTGGGATCCTGAGTCAGCTGAAGCCTCAGGTTAAGATACCACACTACAGATGCAAGGAAGTTCAGACTTTCAGCTGCAGTCCCACAAGATTGCTGATCAGGGAGCTAGATTTACATCAACTCCAGAGTTTCATGTCAGCTCAAACTCTGCCTTGAAGATTTTACTTTAAAGATCTTGGTTCCAGATGCCATAAAACCTACCAGATTCTTTCAGCATTGTTGGAACAGAGCCACCAAGGGCTGGGAAGTCTTTCCTTTTAGCAGAACTGATTAAGTTGTCTCCCTGCCACGCTATAAATCGAGACGCTATTTCAAATCTATTCTCCTCATCACGAGTTACAGCCAGGGACTCCTGCAAGTCAAGAGCTGAAATCTCTTTCTCTCTACAAAGCCAAAGAGCACCAAGCTAAGCGGACGTCCTGTACATAACAGACATCTCAAAGAAGAAAATGTGTCAGCCATTCTCATTCAGTGATGATCTACTGTTAACACAAATGTAAACGAAAACAGTCTTTTCCTCCTCCCAGATTAGGAAAACACACGTTTTTAAAGGGAGGAGTTAAGGCCATAAACAAGGACACCAGGATTCCGCTAATCAAGACCTGTGGAAGGACTAAGACACATGAATCTAAGCCTACTTATGAATTACAAAAACATCCTGGATGAGATTACGGCCACAGAGTCACATTTGTGAGCCCTGCAGCCTAAGAGGAACAGAGCCATAGAGCAAACTGGTCTGTATTAAGAATCTCTCATCCATCATAACGCCCATTTTCAGCACAGCTTACTTTGGACTAGCTCTCGTCTGGTCCTGTGGATGCAATGTGCATTGGCTGCGAAAGCTGATTCATTGTGTTCTGAGGTAAACAAGGATCACAAAGAGATTTGCCTCTGAATGCCTTCCTGAGCGCTAATGTGGGCATAGTCTACAGCTGAGAAATGGGACTTACAAAAAAACTCAGAACTAAAGCTGAGGTAGAAAAACTTGCAGGTCCAAAATCTGTGGCAGGAAGCACTCCTGCCAGTGAGGGAAAAAAAATCATAACTGGGACAGAAAATAGGATTTTGAGGTTTGCTTTACAGAAGCCAGTCTCAGCAGGCCATGCTTCTAACACATCATTATTCATTCTAGCAGAACGTGTTCTGTCCGAAGTTTCGGAGTCAGTCTACTCATCAAGTCCTTAACGGCAAATGATCAATCACAATTTATACCAAAGTGGGATCTACTTCTAGGGTCTCCAGTGAATGTTGTTTCAGGTGGGTGACAGGCTCAAGTTTTTGCAGGCAAAGAACAACTGGTGGAACTGGGCTCTTTTTAATACTTGTACTCATCAGTGTATGGCATTCTAAACAAAGTATTCACACACAAAAGCCTTGTCTGAAACCAAATTAAAGCCAAATATTACATCACTAACATTTTTCTTAGACAATCAGAACATCAAAACTAGCCTACATAGAAATGAAACTCTTCTCCTCTCACTGCTAATTTCTTAACATACAAGGCAGGGTCTCTGAACCCATCAAAAAAAAGACCATCTGGAGTACCATGAACACGAAAGTGCAGATTTCTTGGGTGGCAGTGGCAACAAATCAATAATTTGCAGTATATTTTCTTGGACCCCATGGAATGTCACTGAATCCCTACACGGTGCCATGCTGCACAATGCACTGCTTTCAAATAATACTTAACTTGTTCCCAGTTATCCCTTTAAGGACAGGTCTGCATAATTACCATTTTATAAGTTTTACGGCAAATGTCAACTGTTCAGTTACAAAAAGTACTAATTTCCACTATTTGGACAGACCATACTAATGTCTAAAAGCCAAGCAATGGGAAAATAGAGCACTACATATTTTTGAATTTTGTGCCTAGAAGTCTTATCACATAAATTAAAAAAACCAAAACCAAACCCTCTTATTTTTTGTTGAATCCACAATGCTACAACATGAAACACTATTGACACAAGGTAGACATTTAAATGGAGGTTTTCATTTATGCAGCTGCAATTGTGTTTGTATGGAACACGTGCTCTCACAGCTGGCAACCTGGTGTAATTTCTTGTCACTGTATGAAATAAAGTCATGTCCAAGATGCCCAGAAGCTACCACACAGATCGTGGCTGTTGAAGACACGACAAGCAGATTTCAAGGAGATTACTGCCAAAGAACGCAAATCTAAATTATCACTATGAAAAAGCAACATCAGAAAAATCATATTTTCCACTGGGTTATTGATGGCATAAATACCTCAACTGCCAATGTATAACGACTAGTGCTTAAAATAACTTAAAATTCAAGAAACAGCAAAAACTTTACCTCTCTTCATTTTGAATAAATAATCCTATTACGTTTTGTTCCTTACCAGCAAATTCAGGCAGATTTTATTCCTTATCAGCAATTAGCAATGCTGATAATTCAAAGAAATAAAATAGCACTAACCTACTAGAATTTTGAATTGTCAAGTCTGGAAAGAAAACGTCCAGATTTTTTTTTTTAAAAAACAATCCAATCACTAATGGCAAATATTTAAGTCTCAATTTCTTCCCACTACTGGTTATTATTCTCTGAAATAAAGATTTCTTTTCAGAGGGGTACCCTATGGCCTGAAAAATTGTTTTGTTTTGATAGTTCTTAAAATTGAAGATAACATATATGTGGGTTTTTTAAGGTTGCTTTAACAAGTTAACTTTTTAAGGTCAATCTTTCTGTTTTAACAAACTTGATAGCTGGGCAAAGAAAGAGTTGTACTTGACTTTTTAAAAATATCCCACAACGGTGACTCTCCATTAAGTGCTTAAAGCAAAATTAGTTGACAGCCAAACCACATACAATGCTATAGAAAATCAGAGACTTAGAAAAGCAGATGCTAACCATCATCATCACTTGTAATTTGCTGCAATTTGCTCAATCAATCATTTCAAAAGGCATTTAAAATTTTAAGAATCAATTCCTATTTGTACATCAGAAATGGACAAAGAGAATTGTTAAAATAAGTCATCTGCCATTCTTACTTGATAAAGTAATTGAAAACTGAAATGTTGCCAGAGTTCACTTGCTAAATGACAGCTAACTGGATCTCCAATACTAGATCTGAGGAAATCCTGCAAACAAAACTCTGATCTGGATATACTTCTGAAAGTACAATCCAATGAACCCATTCTACATCACAGATACCTGTGTTGTGGTGAACATGTTCCCTTCTAATTTAAGAATACTAACAGCACTAATGACAACAACTTTGTCACTGAGACAGCATATAGTTATATTTATCAGGTACAATGTAACATGTTAACCAGTACACCAAGACTTCTGGCTAATAACAAACTCAAATTGGTACCAGCTATTTTTAAAACAAACCAAAAATAATCAGATCATGACTAATGACAATAAGCATCTACTGCTTGAGTATGAACCACGTATACATCAAACTTTCTGCTTTTATCTCAGAACTGGATGATTATCCTTCTCTCCTATCGAAGGACGAACTACAATACACAAATAGAAGCACTGTAACAACTGTAACTGCAGGAAACCCAATTTGTTTCTTACTGGCTGCTTTAAGAAAAATCCTATCGAAAGATTTTTACAGTAGAGGAAAACTGAGGTAAAGAACTTGAAGAAACTGAAAAGAGCAAGTTCTGGGTAACTGTTCCTTCAGCAAGTAATGACAGACTGACACTGAACAGAGAAAGAACTGCATGATATAGATGGGAGGGATTTATTAATGTTATATTGATTTTTTCCAGTTTCATTTGTCAGTTGTGAAGGTTCTTTTAAAGCCTTAAACTATTGTTAGGTGAGAATTCTGCATACGCTCAGCAGACTCCCAATTCTTCTTTCTGCAGTGTCACATACAAGATCTGCTTCTCCTGATACGAGTTATTTGGTAAGCCCTCAGCATTAAAGCATATTAAAACTCCTACCAGAACAGGTTCTTCTGAGAAAGATCTCTGGGAGAGAAGCAGTGCAAGAATTCTGGGTGTGGCAGAGAAGCTAACTAGTACTGCTTCTGGGTCTTTAGTCAGAACCAAGAGCCTGAAGTGATGTCCAGCCATGATGCCACATCTGGCCCCAAACTTGGAGGATAATGCAAGACTGGTAAAATGTTTGTCATAGATCCTCCTGGTGTTGTGATAGAAGCAGCACTGAAAAGGAGTTATCAGAAGTGTGCTCATGATTGCAAAATATCTGGTGCTAACTGGTACTGCTCTGGGATTCAGAACAGATCTGAACAAAAATCTGTTTCTGAATGGTGCCAAGCATCAGTAATTACTGGAGCTTCTTTTAAAGGATGGAAGAGGAGATGCTCAACTGTACTTTCACTTGCAACGATCAACAGAAAGTAGGAACTTCATCCATTTTGGGTTTAAGCAATCAGATGTTGCATTTAACAGGTAAGTTCTCTGGCAAATTTGAGAACTAGAGCCACAGACCACCATATAACAAATGTGGCTGAGACCTAGACCCTCAAAACATCACCTGCTGGATCCACAGTTTCAGGAATGATCTGGAAACCAACTAGACCACAGCGAAGTTCAAATAGCAGCAAGTTTTGCTGCCTTAGGAATCTTCCCAGCTGCAAAGCCAGCATCTGAAGAAGGCACCGCACTAAGTAGCAACAGATGTTTCTGCATCTTAGACTCCACTGCTTTCCTACAGGATTACAAAAATCAACAGAAGCTGCAAAATAGGGCTATACTTCTCAACAATGTTGTCAATCTCTTGCACACAGCCTGAGGTAAAGTCGTTTCTGGAAACACCTATGTTTAGAATCCCCATAGAGAACAGCATGCAAATTCTCTGGATCAAAAATCTCAAAAGAGAAACTGTACAGTTAGGGGAATCCCAAACTCCTCTCATCTGGTGTCAAGCACAGCCAGCACTGTATGCCCACCGAATGAACACAGAGATGGCAGGACAGAAGCATGCCTTGTACACTTATCAAGAGTGTACACCAACACGTATGGTGTACATACAGTATATTAACTTATCCCTCAAAGGAAAACTTTCTTCCTTCTCTTTTAGGGGTGTAACGCTTGCCGCCTTTTCTCCTTAAATAAAACTACCAAACCTTCACATCTCTTTCTCGTTCTCCCCTAACCTCGCTTTCTCCCTCACACCAAGCCCACCGAAGGACCTGGCAAAATGAAGATGTATGAGGCTGTGGCCCAAAGTACAGCTCTATCTCTTCAGTAGGCAGAAAGAGGAAACTGAGCCCTAAGACTTTTAGGCTCCTTCTACAGTTTGTGGGGAACAAAGTCTGAAATGCATGTTGTGACTCTTAAGACAACGCTACCCAGGTCTTTCAAAAAGCCTGTCATATGGAGCCCTGTCATAAGAAAATATGTTGTATTTCTAGAATAGACAGCAATACTCAACTAACAGTCTCTCTAGTCATGCTGACATGTATACGTAATAAAACCAAAGAATACCAAATTCTTTAAAGCCAATTGATTAATTAATCTGATTATAACACAGGTCCCATAATTTTCTCCAGCACCCACTGTGTAATTTCTTAGAAGTCTGTAACTTCTGTTTAGGATCAAACATTTATTTTCAAAAGACTGCAAAGCTAGATTGAGAGCACTTTAGTTCATGGTGGTTCTGTTGTTCCAATCATTTTTAACTTCGCAGCTCACCTTTAAATACCAGTTCAGCCTTAAATATTACCTTAACAGCAACAAAATCAGTTTTGCGATTTTGAACAGACAGGGAAAAAAAATCCCAACTTTTAAAAAATCAGCTTTTGATCAACATTCATATCTTAACCATAATTTTTCTTCTTGCTCCTTATTCTTTCCTGCTTCTTCCAAGTCCTGTAAGTTTTATATTCAAATATCTCAAGGGGGAGATGTCAGGCTTTTCCTGCCCATATCTTTGTACTGCTTTGCTCTCAACAAAATTTCACCTGTGACAACGAATCTTTTGATGGAGAAATGTGCCCAGATTTTTCACAATTGCTCCACAATGGCTTGACTGACGCTCATTTAAAAATACCTGTCAGACGAATTCTCAGTGACTTTATAACAGCTAATGGAAACTACCCCGCACCTAGCACATTATCCACTGGCAAAACTGGCTCTTGGCCAACAGCTGAAACAAGAATATTCCAACCTGAGAAAATTGCATTAATTACACCATATGAATAATGTAATCTGTTTTTTAGCTACTATGCTAAGTACAACTTCTCCATCCTTAACCTAAATGAGTTTTTGTTTTCCCTGACCATCTTAGTCAGGTAATAAAAGGCTAGTTAGCAAAAACTTTAAAGCAGAACTTTAAATATACAAAATACGTAAGACAGACAGATACAGATAAATGAATGCATATGTACCTCCCTCATCACACTGAAATCTTGAGCTTCAGTGGCTCAAGAAGCTGATTACACCTACATCTACATCTACAAGTACAGTGGCTGCACTCAGAAATTCTGCTTATTAGTTAGAAAGGAAAGTCTCAAAGTAATGGTCCACCTCTGCAACAAAAAGTCTTTACTGTTTACAGGACTAAAGCCAAAGCAACAGGAGCTTGTTGGAAACTTTTTTTTTTTTAAGGTTTCCTGTTCACATTTATATACAGCGGCCTTTAAAAGACATTACATATTAACAAAGCTTACCTGCTTTTTTACTAAGTTTGTATAAGAATGTTTGTCGGGGATCCGAATGGTCTCGACACGTCAATTGCAATAAAGAACCAGACTTCTTCCATTTCTGCATAAACCACAGTCCTGCATTGTTAGGTACAATGTGAGTATAGATCCATAATAAAATATGTAAACTGATTAAACATAAATAAAATATATAAAGTTCATATACTTAGCCTCTGAAATGTTAATTTATTTTTCATGTCAATGTTGACAAGCCCAGAAACATTTTACATTTTTGTTCATTATTTTTCCCCGTCTCTCTATTTAAAAAAGTATGAAGGCCATTATTTCCACTAAGGTACATGCCTGCCTAAACAAAAAGAAACTAGACTTGCAAAAAGTGAATATACATGAATATGTTAGCCGTAAGGCAATATACCAACTCTGTTTCAATAATTTTCAGACTATTAGGACATTTTGATGTTTCATGCTGAACAACAAGCATTACTTCTCAGATCTCTAAAAATAACTTTATAGAACCACTGAGTTAATTAAATATAACTGGACAAAACGAAGCAGAATTTTCACGGAGGAATACCACAGTATAACATTTGCTATGATGCTCTACCCTCTTTATTAGTCAATGGGCCAGTCGGCTGACTGGCTTTTCAGAAAATCTTACCTCCCTCGCCAAGCTGAAGAAAAGCAGGCAACCAAGCCCTTGTAAGCCTCAAGAATGTCTTTATGTATTGATTCAACTCTCAGAAAAAGTTATCTTTCAAATAGTAATTTATTGGCAGTTATTAATGTATTCATACAGTATAGTAATTTAGACTTCAGTAACCTTTACTTATTCTCATCTCTGTATTTTCCAAAAGCCCAAAGAGTCTGAAATTCCAGAAATCCTTGTTTTTTCAGTGAATATATTCTGGATTACGCTTTTGACAGCTTTAAACTTAGTTAACTGAAAGTAATTTGCTGGTGATTATACAAACAAACAAAGAGCGCTGCCTCTTTGTATCCTGGAAAACTTCAATTTCTAAAAGCAAAGTAATCATAGAATGGTTTGGGTTGGAAGGGACCTTCGAAGGCCATCTAGTCCAACCCCTCTGCCACCGGCAGGGATGTCTCTAGCTAGATCAGGCTGCGAACACTTGGGTGAGTTGGGTGAGATTCAGCTACAGATTAAAATATTTGAAAGAAGCTGCCCACAGATATACTACGTTAGAGGCTCAGTAGGTGCCCATAGTGAATTATACTATAAATGTCTTAATCCTGAAGAAAACATCACTAGTAGTGGATTGAGGGCTATAAACGGCACCATTTCAACCCAATTCAAAGAGCTCTCACCTTCCCCCTGCTCCCATAAACTCCAACAATAACCCCAGTTAGCCACTAATTCCTGTCCGCTTCTCTTAAGATCAACATGTGAGTTAATTTTTTTCCTCCTCATTTCGCTATGAAACAATTAATAAAACAATAAGTAAACTGGCACTAAACAGAGAAATTCATTAATTTTAGAGTGTTTTCCAAGAGTTTAATGACCATATTTCTATTTAGTGAAAATAAGCATTACTCATTTTAGGCTTGGGCTCTCCAAGCTAGGTGGTAATCTAGAAACAAGTTTTCATGTAAAGATTTGATGCTACCTAGAAATATTTTCTAACATTTGTTTCAGAAGTCAGCAGTTTCTAGAGCTGCATTTAATATCTTTAGAAAAACAGACATTCCTAACGCGCAAACACATCTGCAGAAACCCACTGCAGGTTGTATGAAATGTCATAAGACATTTCTGAGAGGGAAAAGGCACTTCTAGTAGCTCAGAATTATTTTAATGCATCTTACCTACTTGTTCTGCAGATTAAGTACGTTAAAATTCCGTTCATAATAAATTGTGCTCAACACATTAAAACTGGAGTTTATTTATGGTGAAATAGAAAACTTGAATCTAACATACCAGAAAATGCTTCTGTCAACCATCTCTTGCACATCCTTCTATCGATACGTTATGTTTATAACCCTTCACTCATGACAGTGAAACATGCACTTTCTCATCAGGCAGAAATGTGCACCCCACATGAAACTGCCAAGTTCATTTCAAAGACAAAATCTCCCCTAAACATATACTACTGAAAATTATACTTTACCTGTATTAACAAGAGCACTGCTATTGTAAAGGGTACCAAGATGTGGCCCAGACAGCGACAGGAAGGTATGAAGTTTGTTGAGGTAATATTTAAATCGAGGTCTTGTGAGCACTGAACGGATTATTAAATTACCCAGTGAGTGTCCAATAAAGCTGTTCAGGAAGAAAAACAAACAGTATGACATAGAAATTGATGGCAATCTTTTTTTTTCTTTTAAACAGAGAAAACTAATACTGATGTCATAAAATGCTGGAAGAACATAGGAAAATAAATGAATAGTTTCCATTCAGAAAGCTGTATTTTAGGTCACACAGAAAACACAGCTTGTCCGTATCTCCCAAGCTGCACAAACTCATTACAAACATGTTCTGAGCTGCTCCTCAATTATTTTATACCTTGGTTTTGAAAAGCTAGAGAAAACAAACTATCCTTCCACCAGCATCTCCCACCCAAACCCAAGATTATTTCTGGGTGTACTTCCTTTAGTACTAAGTATTCAGAAAATGCTTTATGAGCTGTGCGTGACTGAATAAATCACTACTGGGGCATGTGATGACATTCAGTGTGATGAATGTGTAAGAGTTACTGAAACAACCTAGTGGAGAAGGATTCCAGAAGTACTCCCATAAGGGGGAAAACCATTACTTAACTGATTCGGATTATTTTAAAATAGAAGCAACATCTCAAATTTGCTTAGCAGTTGGACCAAAATAAGTGATTATCAGCCCGACCAAGGCAATTGAAGAATATCAGGAGAATCTTACATTTAGTTGTTTCCCTGGTTAAGCAAGTAAGGGGAAAGATGGAATGGACTCTTTAGCTTCGTGTATCTAAGAATAATTATTACTTAATCTAAGGTGCTTACTGTCGTATCCACAAGTTTGTATAAACCATTTCTTTAGAAGGGACACTACAAAATACAGCAATGCTAGTTATTATGCAGTTATGCTTACAGATCCCTGCTGAGGTAAGGACCACACCATCCTAGGCAATGACTTAAAGAGGATATGGTAGAGATAAGACTCACAAAATTTGAAGGGAAAAAAAGCCTCCCCGTTTTACAAATGTAATCGCAGGAACTGGAGAGAACAGACAACCATCCAGCAATACACAGTAGAACTACTGTGGATGGATCATGTATAAGCCACAATGTTATACCCACAAGATCATTCTTCCCGTTTGCTCTGTATCACTGCATTTGCCAACAAAAACAGCTAAACAAAGCTACCAGTAACATCTGTGTAAAATACAGTGCTAAAAAATTCCCTGTTCAATTGCTTCCCAACCAAGAATTATTGACTCTGAAAATTCCAATTTGAAGCTGAATGAAAAAATAAAAACCTTAGCCTATAGAATGGCAGGGCCACCTCTGTACTCCTAAAATCTGACATAATTACACATTTCTATGAAAGAAAAGGCTATTTTTTCCTTACCAATACACAGTTTAAGCATATATGTATATTCTTCCCGTTTGGTTTTACTACTAGATTTTCAAAACTGCTGCAATATCAGAAATTCTTTGCCACAGCTTGATATTTGCCTAATTTAAAAATGAAAGATATGTATCCTCTGTGTTGTCAGCACAACAGCAGAGCATTTGCAAAACAAAATACTCAGCTGCTGACTCTTGAATAATAAGATTTTAAACCATTTTTTCAGAGTACATCATAAAGTCCACACAAGAAAGACAAATCCCTAGATTTCTTTAGGAACAAAAAAATTGAGTGAGTTAATCCTGAAGATGATCTGCATGATTGCTCGAGTGAAAGAAATTATGTTCTAAAGAAGATCTGAACATCAGCAGAGATGTTCTCTTGACACTTCTCTGACAGTTCACCATTTACTAAACGTGATAAAGGGATGAGAAACTCTTACACTGTACCATAACAAAGGACAATGTCGTTAGTGGAAGAAAACAGTGATCCATCAATCAACCCTATCATCCTCAAAAATATGGGCATACCTGAACTTCAGAAACATGAATGATCCATTTGAGGTAAAAAGGGTGCTCACAGTTAGCTCTGTGAAATGTACATCAAAGACCAAACACTTGTTCTTCATTTGGAAAGACTCAGAAAAATAACAAAGGTAACAGTAATATATTGTGTTCAATTTGAGACATTTAGGTGGACACCTAATAAGCCTTTAGGACTATTTTGTAATAGAGAAAGGTTTAATAATTTGCTCAAATATAAAACGAAAGAGAGGAAAATGAAAACACTTCAAAAAGGGTTTTGAAAGCGTAAGACAAAACCGTAACCCATTCTACTCGTTTTGGATACCTGCAACTGTGGGATGCTCTGCAAAACGAATGCATTTCTGAACAGTAGGTGGCAATACTACCATCTTTTGAATAATATACATCACTAACACACTGAAGAAACAGAATTATACTGTAGTATTTATAGGCGTGTTATGGCACAGGTCTATCAATTCAGACACCGGAAAATTAGGCACAGTAAAACCTCATTATTCTGTGCTAACAAATGAAAAATTCTGTCCAACTATAAAAATTAATGGAAGAAAAAAAAAAAACACCATCACAAGCCATAATCAAAAGGTGCTGAAACAGTGAACAGAAGTTTTAATATATGCATAGCATTAAAAATGGCTTTCTGTTTTCGTTAGCCAATGTTACTAAGGGCAGAGGATGACAAACTGAATAAACCAACGGAGCTTAAAGTCCAGTACAGGTCATCAGAAATTTATGTA